>JAVQJF010032678.1:0-50099 GCA_036023855.1 Gadopsis marmoratus
GTTAATACCAACGTCTGGTGCAAATTTCACTTGAATAGGCTCATTGGAAATACGTTTACTGGACAAAATATTGATGTGTTCAATACTTATTTCCCCCACTGTATATATACCCCAGTGAAACAGGAAGTCATGGTTGACCACTTATGAGTTTCTAATCAAACAGGTGAACTTAAAAATGTAAAACATGACTGGAAATATACTTCAGTTAGATTTTAATAAGATTTTCTAGAGGTGCCAATGATTGCCACATGTTTTGGAGACAAATATTTATTTAATGTCAACATTTTTTCTTTCTTTCAATAATTATACTTCAATAAAAAGGTACGATTTTTGTGAATATTTTGGGTGAAAGACCAAGAGGATAAACGGCAAAGAAATGTTTTCACAGACTGTTTTGCTCGTATTCACAAGCGGTGCCAATAATTCTGGAGGGCACTACTTTTTTGCGTTGAAACCAATTTTCCTTCATGATCAAAATCTTGCTGCTACATGTTCTCATTTTAAATGTAGATGTGAGCTGTATGTACGACTGCACCTTTCCGGTGAAACTATACTATTTTGTTCTTTTTCTGGGACACTGAGCTAGATTAAATTGTCGTGAAAAGACACCTTTTCAGTTTCTAAACAGATAACATCAGTTATGTACCTACTCCAGCAATGCAGCTTATTAAAATACATTGTACAAAATGTATTTTTCTACCACAAAACACAGATTTTCTGATATGATATTACTGATTTATTATTTATTCTGATCATAACGCGGTGCAAAGCATGTTTTCACAGCAGACATTCTGACTTGGAAGTTCAGCCTTCATTAATGTTCTTAGTAACACCTGTGCTTTTCCTACTTTATAATGAAAAGTCAAAATGTCTTGCTGTACTTTTACACTGGCTAAACAGTTAATATGGAAACATGATAACACAGGATTGTTGCAAATGAGTAAATCATGCTTAATTCTGCATTTGACTGTGATTTTAAGCTTTTAATAGACCTTTCTCACTTTGGACATTTGACTTGTCGACCACGGGAGCAACTATTTACATTAGTTACGGCTGCATTTTATTTAGGAAGATGTCAATAAGTGCAGTTTGTACACACCGACACAGTCCTGAAAGGAAGTCTAATTAGGTAACATGAGTGGCACATAACTGTGGGGGTGGACTAAGGGCTCCAAAAACTGTAACTGAACTTTTCCATTCGGCGCCCCATACCAGCATGTCACAGTTGCAGTACTACAGAGAATGTGGTAATACTAGCTTTGGTCTGCCAAGCTGTGGTAATGGTTGTTGCTTTTATTTGTCAACAGGAGCTGATTCAAAATGCAGATGATGGTCAAGCCACAGAAGTGGTTTTCATCCATGACGAGAGACGATATGGGACTGAGAGCCTTTGGACTGATGAACTGGGAGAATACCAAGGTATGCAGGATGTTCAGAGAACAGCAGTGTTCTAGGGTGGTTATCAACATCAGTTGTGATATATTATCTTAAAAAAATCATAAATTGAGCAAACAGGAGGTAGCCCGATGACCGTCTGTTAGCCTCCTGGATAAAAGGTCCAGTACTGTAATGTTAGCCCTGGGCTCTACGTTCTGGAGTTTGTATGTTCTGCTTATTTTTTGATCTTGTCAATAACAACACAAACTTGTTTCTCATGATCACTTGTTTAGACGGCATTCAGGTCTGAAATGCTTTGTTTAAGCAGACTTGAGGCAGTTTCTGCACAGTAGGCTGTGGTCGCTATATTGGACAAAAGACCCTAACATCACTATAATATTGCTAAAAGTTGAAGTGTACCCGTTTTAGTTAATGGTTTCCAATATTGAGACCTTGTGGCAGAAATTGCCTTATGCTGGGATAGACGAGCTGTTATAGAAATGCATTAACCTGATTTCATAAGAAATTTTCTCTGGAACTTGTGTTTTTGTTTTGTAAAGGTCCGGCTCTCTATGCATACAACAATGCAGCGTTCACTGATGATGACTGGGAAGGAATTCAGACGACTGGGAGGAGCGTCAAGCGCAATGACCCAAACAAAGTCGGGAGGTTTGGAATAGGCTTCAACTCTGTTTACCACATAACAGGTGAAACTGTGTGCATGTATCGCACATATTACCTTATAGTCTCAGTTTAAGTTTGAGTCTTGGAGAACATGCGTAGTAAATTAATGGGAAAATATTGGTTTCACTTTATTCACAGATGTTCCAAGTATATTCAGTTCAGGGCACCTTGGCTTCTTGGACCCCCAAGAAAAAATATTTGGAGAAAGAGATGGAGGTTTTCGGTGGTCTTTGGAAGAAGCAGAACACCAAGAAGCTCTGATGACCATGCATGATCAGTTCCAACCCTTCCGAGATATAGTTGCGCTTGCAAGCAGACAAGAGTGGTCAAAAGTCATCATGGACGATCAGCACTTTGACGGGACAATTTTCAGATTCCCCTTGCGCAACAAGGCATCAGATATTTCAGATAATCTGTATGACTCTGGTAAGGTGGTGGAGCTGTTTGATAGCTTCATTCTGGATGCAGACTTAAGCCTCCTGTTCCTGAAAAATGTGACCTCTGTGTCCTTGATACACATCGACGAACATGGAACTGCTAACACCAGACTTGAAGTGAAATCCTCAGTCCCCACAGGTGTTGTTTTGGAGGCAGAAGATGAGTCAATCATTGAGGGTTCAACAAGGTTCAAATTGATAAGCCTCAACTCAGAAGGCCACCACAAAGACACAAAGTGGCTTGTGACAACATGTACCATGAAAGAAGGCAATGTAGAAAATCTCGATTTACTTACAAAAAAGTTGAGCTTTTTCCCTCAAGTTGACTTGGCATTCCCTTGTGGTGAAAAGAGAGACTGTTTTGAGAGTAGACTGAGCTGCTTTCTCCCCCTCCCAAACAATGAATCCAACAAAACAGGGCTGCCAGTTTATGTCAACGCATGCTTTGGCCTCACAGACAACAGAAGGCAAATCAAGTGGCAAGAAGACGACCAGAAGCATGATGAACACGCTGTGTGGAATGAATTGCTGATGAAGGAGGTGCTCCCACAGGCATACCTCATGATCATTCAGGATGCACTCAAACTTGCCCAGCGATCTATTCTGCCTGTCTCTTCTGTGTACGACCTGTGGCCAGACATCACCCAGATAAAGCACAAAGACAAGTGGTATGCCATTGCTCTGGATGTTCTTCATCACTTATTCAGACAGAATGTGGCTGTCCTCTCTCTTGCCAAAGATGAAAGACAGTTCATCACTCCATCAGAAGCTGTGTTCCCCTGTAATGGTCCAACAAGCCCTGACATATTGGCTGCCATTAAAAGGACTTTGGTTTCCTGTGGAGAAAATCTGGTAACTTTACCAGGTTGTGTTGCAACAGCTATAAATGAGGCATATCCACACCGCAACACCCTCAAACATGTGACTCCAACTTTCCTAAGGGACATCCTCCGCAGGATTGATCTGCACATCATCTCTAAAGACGACAAACTCCATCTTTTGGAGTACATTTTGAGTGATGGAACATACAGAGAACTCGAGGGTCTCCAGCTGCTTCCACTCAACGATGGCTCTTTCAGATCTTTCACAGACAGAGAGGAGGACACTGCTTTAATTGACAACACTGATTTTCCAAGGTAGGGTTGTAATTTTTTGTTTATTCTCTTAAATATTGTGTGTCATGACTGATTATTTTTTTCATGATCTCAAGGAATGTAATCTTAATATAATAATTATGGACATAAGTGGACATAAGTGTAATTTAAAGCAATTACATCCAGTTAACATGTTGGCAGTTGTTCCCCCAAATCCAATCTTAGGATCATTAGAACTGATGGGCTCACGCTTACTTGCATCAGCATATTATTTGACAATTTGTATTTGATTTGTGTTGGCTTTAGATTGTAAAAGATTATCCTTTTTTTTTGGTTACTCAATGTAAACTAAAATTATATGTAAATGTCCTTGTTTTTGTTTCATGCACAATGAACCATCTTTTCCTTTGTGCAGAATCTTGCTCCCATTCTGCAAACACCTCTTCATCTCAGATGATCTTAGTCCAGCCTGCAGTAACCATCTCCAAGACCTGGCCAGGAAAAGTAGGAATGCCTTTTTATACCTTTCTTAAAAGTTGTCATATGCATGTTTTCACACTACATATATCATGTATTTATTATTCAAAAATCTGTTTTTCAGATCTATTCAAGGTCATCAACCTTAATGCAGAGCAGGTGGCTGAATATACGAGGAGGTATTTGCCACAGGACTGGAAGCAGATGAGCACTGGTCTTGTTACCTGGGACATCAGCAGCAGTCAACATCCACCTTTAGACTGGCTCCAAGAATTCTGGAAGTTTCTCAACACTCACATCAAAGAGTTAAGTTATTTCACTGGAATCCCATTAATACCAGTCAGTCCCCTGTCTGTCAGTCAGGTATCACTAGCAAGACTACAGCAGAACACAACCCTCATTTTTCAGAAAAGCAAGCACATGAACTTGCCAGAACAAATAGCTCAGTTGCTGAACAAAGTCGGTGCCACAGTGGTGAATGGAAACGAGTGGCTCAAGCACGAAGACCTAGACTCGTATGTGCTGTGCCCTTCTCCAGTGAATGTCATGAAAGTCTTGGTGAATTTAGATTCTCAGGATCTCACCAGAGAACTCAAGACTGCCTCTCACATGGAACAAGCAGAACTGAAAGATTATCTCTCTCGTTTGGTTTCTCTCTCAGTCAGTGAGAGAGAGTTACTCTCAAAGTTGCCTCTGTTTCAAACCATGAAAGGATCCTGCGTTGCAGCTCAATCAAAACAGGCTGTGCTTCTAATTTCTGGTCTAACGGTACCAACAGAGTTCCCTATGCCTGATTCAGTTGTGAAGTGTGCAACTGAGGCTGATCGCAAACTGTTACAGCTGATCAAAGTAAATCTCTTGGACACAGCTGAAGCAGCCAATCTCCTCATTGACGGTATTGAGAGACGGGCTTACAGAAAAGAAGACACTGAGAAAATCATGTCTTGGATTTTACAGCATGGGAAAATCCTTTTCTCTCAAAATCAGACCTTGAAACGCAGATGTAAGGACTTGAGCTTCATTGAAGTGAATGGAGAGCTGAAAAAAACCTCAAGCCTTTTCGATCCAAGAATTCAAACTTTTCAAGTCATTTTTGAGTCCGATTTCTTCCCCCCACTTTTATACACTCGCACATCACAGATGCTTAAAAGCCTAACAGATCTAAGGTTGATAAATAAAGAAGTAGATGTGTCACCTGAGCACTTGTTGCATGCCGCCACACGGATTGATGATCTGCATTTTAACTCTCAAACTGAGGCTCTCAAACGAGCTCGGGTGCTTTTGAAAATGTTGGATACTAATGATCTACTGTCAAAGTTTTCTCATGAACAGCTTGAGCGCCTCAAAATGCTAAAATGGGTCCCATGTGCTAAACCTGGTAATGACGCATCTCAGAAAAGTTTCTTCTGTCCAGATGAAATAAGACACTCTAAGTACGAGGACATTGTTGGGCATGTAATGCCTCTGATGGGAGAATTCAGTGACAAAATTTGCAGCAAACTTGGTCTCAAACGCCAACCCCCTCCTGAAAAGGTGATGGAGAATTTGTCAGTCTTGATGTCAAAAGCACAGGAAATGACTGACCCGGACACAAATGTGCATTTCAAAAGAACGTTGTATAGCACTTACAAGCACATGCAAGACCACATCTCTGAATTTGCAACAATGATAAACAAGGATACACGCTGGCTGTGGAGCCACAACCAGTTTGTATCACCACTGGATCTGGTTCTAGACTACCCACCTAATCTAGATCTGAGCTCTTACGTTGGGAAGGTGTCAAGTGAATTTCTGCCATACAAGAGGTTGCTCCAAGAGTTTGGCTTGAGAAGATTGCTTTCAGATGAAGAAATTGTTGGCATTCTTCATTCTATCCAGCAAAGCATTGAAGGAAGGCAACAGCCCTTTGCAAGTTCCTCTGAGATAAAAGTGTCAATAGAAATTCTTAACTGGCTGTTGAGAGAGAAGAAGACGGTTCAGGGTGACATCCCGGTGCCAGTCCTCATAGAGGGGGAACAATATACCTTTAAACCACGGTCAACAGCAGTCTTCTGTGATGTGAGCAAAAATGGATTGAAAGAGCTTAAGGACAGTCAGGAGGAAATTCACGTTGTACATGATGAAATCCCAAAAGCAACAGCTGAATGGTTGCACATCAGATTTCTCAGTACTTACATCCTCGCTCCAGAGTTAGTGGGAATAGTACAGTGTGGACAGTCTGAACCAATAACAACGAGGATTAAAAACATTCTTAAAGAGTATGATGAAGAAAGTGACATCTTCAAAGAGCTCATTCAAAATGCAGAGGATGCTGGTGCAGAAGCCTGTAAATTCTTGGTGGATTTCAGAGTACACAAAGATGCCCCTAAAAGTCTCATTGACCCCGACATGACCCTTTGTCAGGGACCTTGTCTTTGGGCATTTAATAATGAGCAGTTCACAGCTGCAGATTGGGAAAATATCGTCAAAGTTGGTGCTGCCTCAAAGGAAAACAAAGTGGAGAAAATTGGGAAGTTTGGACTAGGATTCAATACTGTGTATCATGTGACAGATGTTCCTTCTATCCTCAGTGGCAACAGTCTTCTTATACTTGATCCAAATGTAACTCACCTTAAGAAACACATCAAACATAAAACAAATCCTGGAATCAAGCTGGATCTCTCTCAGCAACGACTCTTTCATTTTTTTCCTGGTCAGTTCGGACCATATGAATGCATTTTTGATTGTAATTTCACCAAACCCTATCCAGGAACTCTGATCAAACTGCCTTTCCGAACTGAAGAAGAAGCTCGCAAGTCAGAAATAAGCACAAAGGTGTATCACAAAAACAATATCATCACTTTTCAGCAGCATCTTACTGATAATTCACAAACTCACCTGCTGTTCCTGAAGAACATCAATACATTGTCTTTACAAAGAATCTCAAACGATGCATCAACTCCGCCTAGACATGACGAAATAGAAACACTCCTCACTGTCTCCAAAGCCACTGTGAGTACAATGACGATTCCTGGTGCAACCGATGTGTCAAAGCAGCATCAAGCTGTGAAATCGTTAATGAAAGTTGATGTAAAATGCAAAGAAATCATTGACTGCTGCACAGTCAACATTGTCCGAATAACCAGTCAGCAATCTGGTGTAACTGAAGTCCAGTCCTGGCTCCTGTACAACTGCTTTGGGACACATCAGTCTTTGAAAATGGCCCTTCATGAAGACAAGCAAGTCAAGTTCTCTTTGCCCATCGGGGGCATTGCTGTGCCATTGCAAAAGGATCCACACACTGGTAAACTGGCCCCATTACAAACAGATCTTGTTGGACAGGCATTTTGCTTCCTTCCACTTTCCATTCACACAGGTCTTCCAGTCAATGTGAATGGAACATTTGCTGTGACGAGCAACCGAAAAGGTCTATGGGAGAGTGGAGTGAAACATGACTGGAACAAAGCCCTCCTTCAGGATCCTGTAGTGACAGCATATGTTACTGCACTCTCTGTACTAAAGAAAATGTCTGAAAACAAGCAACTGGAAACGTACTGTTATCACAGTTTTTGGCCTGACAGAGAGAAAGTGAGTGAAACCTTCAAGCCTTTGGTGGATGCGCTTTTCTCTGCCATTGCCCAGCAATCCTTTGGCCCAGAGCTCTTTAGTGATGGCGAACACTGGTGCTCAATGGACAATGCCATATTTCTACACGAGAGCATCCAAGAGGATAAAGACATCTGTGCACTTGCAGTGCAGGTGTGCAAGAAACATGTGAAAGCACCCAACCATGTTGTTCCTCTTCCCCTGTGGTTGAGAAATGGCTTCAAACAGGCTGGCCTAGAAAAGGTTTTACAGAACAGAACATGGAAGTGGGAGAATTTTTACCAAGAAGCAGTGTTTAACAACCTTGGTACCATGGACCCTGAGAGTAGAGATACTCTTGTGCTGCATGCTATTGACCTTGATATCAAAGAAATTGATGATCTACTGGTCCGCTATCCATGCATCCCCTCAACAGGCGGACAGCTCCAGTATATCAAGAAACTTGTGGATCCATCTGGGAAAGTGGCCTGTCTTTTTGAACCGGAAGAGGGATGCTTGCTTGGTGGAACCAAAAGTGACTTTTGTTCCCCCAAAAGGATTCAACGCTTGAAAGAGCTTGGAATGGCAGATAATGATCTCCCATTAGAAGATATCACAAAGAAAGCAGGCACAATCCCCAAAACCTGGAGCACTGATGAAAAGAAAGCACATGTGCATTTGAAGTGCCTTCTTGAACTTATGAAGAATCACATGTATGACATAGACGGTCTCCACTGGGAAACGCTGAGGATAACTGAATTTCTCCCAGCATTTTCCCCTGGTGATACAAAAATGGAAAGAAATGCAACACTTAGAAGGCCCACTGATGTTTTTAGTGACAAAGTCTCCCTGCTCGTTAACATGACACAACCCGTGCTGGATCATACCAATCTGAAAATACACAACACTGATCCAGTCCTGCAAATTTTGGGAGTTCATGACAGTCCAAGGCCTGAGACAGTGCTTCAGCAGCTGCAAGAAGCATCTAAGCAATCTCAAAGCATTGACAGACCCATGCTTCACAAGATAGCAAATGAATGCTATAAGTTCCTGGATCAGTGGCTCAGTGCTTCTGGCGATTCCACTTTCATTTCACAGAGTGCAAATTCATTCCCATTCATTCTTGTTGGCAGTACATTTGTAAATGTGAACCGTGTTGCAGAAAATGAGCAATTTGAAGCAAAACCTTACCTCTATGTGCTTCCATCTGCCTTCACTTGTTTCAGGGGACTCTGGGAAAATGTAGGTCTTGAAAAACATTTTACGATCGATCAGTTTTTAACTGTGCTCCAGGAATTGCACTCCCAACATGGCAACAAGCCATTGCCAAAGAGTGATCTATCAATTTGTCTCACAATTTTAGACAAAGGGATATATGAGGCTAAAGCCAAAACAAAGGTTGACTGTCTGATACCCAATGAACATGGTGTTTTACAACCTGCAAGTGAGATGTTTTACAACGACAGCCCATGGATGCCAGTCACTTCAGGTGTCACATTATGCCACGAGAATATCGCACGTGTTAAGGCTCGCCACTTTGGGATCAAAACAACCAGGCATCATACTCTGCAAAACCACACTGTTGAGAACATTTCGCCATTTGCTTTTGAGTTTGAACAGCAGGAGCAACTAACTGTTCGCATTAAAAACATAATTTCAGCTTATCCATCAAAGAAGGATATCCTTAAAGAGCTTATCCAAAATGCTGATGATGCAGAGGCAACAGAAATTCACTTTGTTTGGGATAAACGACAGCATGGCAAAGAAAAAACATTTGGAAAGAAGTGGAACCAATTGCAGGGTCCAGCACTGTGTGTATTCAACAACAAAGTGTTTTCTGATGCTGACCTGGCCGGCATTCAACAGCTGGGAGAAGGAGGAAAGCACAACTCTCCAGGGAAGATCGGAAAGTACGGAGTGGGATTCAACTCTGTTTACCATCTCACTGACTGCCCTTCAATCCTCACTGGAGATAAATTACTCTGCATTTCTGATCCCAATCAAAAATACATTGAAAGTCATTCAGACAAACCACCAGCTGGCACTGGCTATACGCTAGCTGACACTTTCAAGAACATGTACATGGATGTCTACAAATCCTTTCTTCCAGACAAATTTTCTCTTGCAGAGGGCACCATGTTCAGATTACCTCTAAGGATGGGTACCATGGCAAACGGCTCTAAAATATCACAGCAGGGAGTCACTGACCGTGACATGAAAGAACTCTGCTCTGCCCTCTCTGAAGATCCTGAAGGACTAATTCTGTTTCTGAAGAACATCTGCAAAATAGAAATCCATGAAATAAATGAACATTCAGAGAAACTCGAAACCACCTTCATGGTTGAAAAAAGTATACCAACGACGAGCAGAGAAAGAAAAGACGTTTTTGCAAAACTTCAACAAAATGCGCTTCAATCTGACAAAACCGTAATGCCACAAAATGCCATTTATGGAACCCAGATTTCAACCTCAGATAAAAGAGAAAGTAGGTGGATCATTGCAGAACAGTTTGGCTCATTCAAAAACAGTGGCCAAAGAGAAATAACACAATCGGACAAACTTCCCCAAGCAGCAATAGCGGCGCGCGTGAGCTCAAAGATCAGTACGTTTTCACTACCATCCCACCATATGGATAGATTTACTGGGGAAGCCTTTTGTTCACTTCCTTTGCCAGGGAAAACTGGACTGCCTGTCCATATCAATGCAAACTTTGAGGTAGATTCTGCCAGGAGAAGCCTTTGGAAAGAAGATGGGAAAAGTCTCAAATCTGACTGGAATGAATCTTTGAAACAGAATGTCATTGCTCCACTGTATGCTGATCTCCTTCATTACATCAGCCGTAACACTGGAGACAAGAAAATCTCTTCTGCACAAATTGAGTCACATTTCAGTAACTCGTACTTGTGTTTTTGGCCAACTGTGTCTAAAGATGTTGGATTAGATTGGCATGAAATGATACATGAGGTATACAGATCAATCAAAGAAAGAGGACTTAATGTTATTCCAGCGTTGAGGAGTTCAACTCGTGTAATTGCAAACCGAGAATTTAAGGAGTACTCTTTTGACTGGCGTGACGTCAGAGAAACTGAACCAACTAAGGCACCCTACCTGACACACTCAGCAAGTGACGAGCTTCATCTGATTTTGGAAGATCTTGGAATGATACTGGTTCCTTTTTCTGTGGAAATGCAAAAAGTTTGGGAAAGTTTCAAATCTGCTGGCATCAAAGTGAAAGATGTGAATCCTTCAACTGTTCAGACCTTCCTGAGAGAAAAACCCCTCAATGACCCAACCCAACCAGATATGGATTTACCTCTACCCATAACTGCCACTCTGATCAGAGATGAAAAAAGATGTTCAAAGCTCTTAAGTTTCTGCTTAAAAGATTTCTCCTCAAAAAAGGTCACCAAGGACGATTCCAGTTTAGTCAATGGACTTCCACTTCTTCTCACAGGAGATAAAGTTTTGAGGGTGTTTAACTCCAAATCTCCCAAGCTGATATCAGGATATGACAGTCTGTTCTTTGGCCATGAGGACAAATTTGCCGATTATCAGACCAACAAAGAACACATTAGTGTTCTACAAACTTTCAACCTCATCAAAAGTTTGACACTTCCCTGTGCAGCAGAATATCTGAAGCCGCTAATAAAGCATCTTCTTCAGAGCTGTAAAGTTGATCCACACAGTGGTCTTCATGTCCCAAACAAGACAATGTTGATGTGGCTGAAATCACTTTGGAAGTTCATATTCAGTCAAATTAAACCTGCAACATCTAGTGGAGATGAACAAAGTCTGACATTAAGTGACGTGCGGCAGCTCTTCAGTGACTGCTGCATTTTGCCTGTTATATGCCCAAGGTTAAACAACAAGCACTTCCTACAAACAATGAAAGACATGTCAAGTGTGATTCACTTCGCTTCAGAAAGGGACATATCAGGCATCCTCTTTAAACTTGGTTTCATGAAGCTTGATGCTGGATTCTTCTCTGAGGTACATGTAGTCCTACAGGATCGTTTATTACTACACCCTGAACTTATGGATGTGAATGATAAAAGCTCAGTGTTGGACCAGGTCTACAACATTAACCACTCAGAGTTTTCCCAGCTTTCCACCGATGAGATGAAAGAGCTTCAGTGTTTCCTGCAGTCTGGAGAATCCAAGTCCAGTGACAAACATGGATACCAGAGGAAGCTCAAATCCTTACCATTATTTGAAACAATACATGGTAACCGTGTGAGGATTGATGGACCTAAAAAGGTATTTATCCTCAGCAGCATATATTCAATGACATTTCCAGATTTGTTCATCCTGGCCGACAGCAACAGCATTTTTCTCAAAGACAATCCAGAGAACGTCATTCTGTCACAAACATTGAACATCCAAATGCTGTCTGATTTGGACTATTTCATGAAGTTCATTCTGCCCGTTGTACATGAACTCACAGAGATGCAGATGCTTCACTGCCTCAAACTGTTACTGCATTTGAATTATTTTCAGCATAAGGACAAAATCATCTCATCGATGAAGACAGTGAAGCTGATTCGCAATTCTCAAGGCACGTTGGAAACGGCATCATACTACTTTGATGAGAGTGTTGAGCTGTACAAGAAAATGTTGCCCCAAGAAAGATTTGTGCCTGAGAGATTTTGGACTGAGCTGTGTGAAGGGAATCTACAAACAACAAATCAAGTTATAGAGTTACTCAGAGAACTTGGAATGAAGCATGTTGTGTCAAAAGATGACATAGTAAATTTTGCATACCAGTTAGAATCAGAAGCAAAAGGAAACGGTCAGCTTTCCGAGTTGAAACAGAAATCAAAATTACTTTTCCGTGAAGCCTTGACTAAAGACAAAAATGTAAAGTTGCTGCAGAGCATAGCTGACATCAAGTTCATTTTTCCTGTGAAAATTCAACAAGAACTGTGCAACTATCACTCACCACTTGCTGCTGAGAACACTGCTGTTAAGATCAGAGGTTCTTTGATTGAGAGCGATCCTAAGCATCAAGAACTGATTTGGTCTTCAATGCCAATTATTCATCTACCGGTTTATAAGTCAACGCAGCTCCTACAAATGATGAAACATGCAGGAGCTCATGAACAACCACCTCCTCACTGCATAACAAGTAACATGAGCAACATCTGTCAGTCGCCCTGTAAAACTGACCAGTTGATCAAAACCCGTGCTAATGTGTTCCGAAGCTCGTATGCCTACCTGCAAGCAAACGGGTTTGAAAGCCAAGAACTGGCTGGTCTTCCTGTTGTGCTGGTTGAAAAAGACACGGAACTTGTGAGGACTGATTATGCGTCTCTTTCACTTCCACATGAACGCGAGTTCAGACCCTATTTGTACAAGATTTCTTCACGGGATATAGTGTACGAAGATTTCTTCAAGAAAATTGGTGTAAAGGACAAACCTACTGCAGTGCAGTACTGTAATGTTCTGGCATCAATTTATGCGGATTCCTGTGATAAACCACACCTAAACCCAAACCAACAAAAAACTGTGAATCGTGCTGTTGGGCAGTTTTTTCAGTTAATCAAAGGAGTCCAGCAGTCCCTTGTTGATGACGTAAAGACTTTGTATCTTCCTGGTGTAGATGGTAAATTATACCCATCATGCACACTCTACTACAATGACACTGTGTTTCAGACCAAAAGGTTAGAAGAAGCGCTGAAGAAGTTTCTGTTGCTTGAGAAACTCAGTAAATGCCATTTGGGCACGGACATCTATGAGCATCATCGGTTGCTGCAATTGCTGCCTCAGACATTTCAGCTTAAAATGCTGTCTCAATACACAGAGGAGAAAGTTGTGGAATTAAACATGCAGCTTTGCGAGTTTGAGGATGACTGTGAATTTAGAGGATGGTTTGACAAACATCTGTCCTCCGCAGCGTTTAAACATGGACTAATTTGTCTTATCAGAGAGCAATCTCGGGGGGAAATAACACAAAATGATGCGACTGACATGTGCAAGGAGACTTTTGGCAGTATTCAGATTGTCTGCTGTAAAAGCCTGAAAACGAAGCTTTGGCTGGATAAACAGCCACTACACACAACTGCCACTGCAACTGATGTTTTTGTCAAACAAGAGCAAAAAGGTTGCATCTTTTACTTAAAACACAACAATGACATGGCTCCTAAGGTGATAAATGCCATCAATATGAGATTGACAAAGGAGCTTAATGCTCTTTTAGGTCACAGAATTGCTTCAAATCACCTCCCAGTCCTCGGACAACTTCTCATGTGTGACAATCTGCAAGACGTTCAGGAAACTCTGGCTGAGAATGGGATCCGTGACAGTGCTGAAACTGAAAGCATCCTCCACAATACCCCAGCCCCTGGGACAGATATTCCAGAAGAATGGCATGATTGCTTAGACATGAACATCCTCAATAACTTTGAAGAGGGGGAATATGTTGGCTACAGCACCAAAGACAAGTATATTTATGCAGTTATTGTTGAAGAACTGCCTGGCCACTCTGGACAATATTCAAGGAGATACAAAATAGACATTGGAGAAGATGAGCCAATTGAAGTCAGTTGTCTTGACCTGTATCAGTTTAAACGACAAAATAAATCAGAATCTGAAGGGAAGACCGAAACAACTTCTTGTATGGAACTGGTGCCACTAGCAGGATCTGTGCCACATTCTTCCCAACCATCAACCACAAGCTCATCATCTACAAGATCCTCACCAGCCTCTCTTGATGAAGCTAAAAGGGAAATTGACAAATGTCTGGCAGAGATCTGGACTCTTCCTGTGGATGAGAAGCAAAAAGCCATCAAGCGACTGTACCTTAGATGGCATCCTGACAAAAACCCTGACTGCCAAAATCTCGCCACTGAGGCATTTAAATACTTGCAGAACGAAATTGAAAAGCTCAGCAAAGGGAAAGGCAGAACTGCAGGTTCTTCCTCTGCAAATGGAAACTCAAATTTCAGCAACTTCTATCAGCAATGGAATCAGGAGGCCAGGCATCACAGAAATGGCCGAGAGAGATTCTCTACAGGCCGGAATTCCTACAACTTCTGGACCCATAATGAAGATGTCCCCAAGCCAAACAGAGAGGAGGCCCAGCGCTGGTACAGACAGGCTCGCTGTGATCTCAATGCAGCTTACAAAGAAGCTGGAGGGAAGAGCACAGAGTGGTGTCTGTTCAAAATCCACCAAGCAGTGGAAAAGTCTCTGAAAGCTGCAGAGTATAAAAGACATGGTCACCCTCACACCAGCAGCTCTATTTCAGCCATAGCTGCAAAAGTTTCCTTGTACAGCCTCCAACTAAGAGATCTGCCTGAAATTGTGGAAGAGCTGAGGACGCTGGGAATGGATGCCAAAAAGACTCAGTATCCCAGCTGCCACCCATTTCCCCACATTCCAAATACACAGTTCAAAACAGAACACGAAATGTTAGCACTGAACAAGGCATCTGAGCTTCTCAGTAAAGTAGAGGCATATGTGAATTAGGGATTCAAGACGAACATGACACGTCGGTCCATTCAAGATTTTTTGACATTAGAAATGCTGTTAGCCATGTTGTCATTTTTAAACATTACTATGAACAATGCTGTTAGCCATATTGTCATTTTGAAACATTACTATGAACAAAACAATTGTATCATTTAACAGGACATAAGCACATGGCTGTTAAGTAAATCCTGAAATGAAGAAGTTTGTGACTCTTTGTCTACCTGTTGTCTTGTTGCCTTTTCCGTTGATGTTTTGTGCTGCATTTCTGGCTGTACTCAAATTTGCCCCTCGGGGACAATAACGTTATCTTTGACCTATGACCAAAACTGTAATCGATTATTACTACTTACTGAGGATCAATATAATCACTGTACGACCTTGTTATGAAAATGCAAATATCAAAATTCATTTTTGTTCTATTACATTTTGTCTTTGAAATAAAAAAGGATTGATTGGACTGCAATTCCTGTTTCACATTTTCAAATCCCATAGTCAAATGTAGCAATGTAGCCAGAGGTAGACACTATTACTTTCTCTCCTTTTCCATATACTTCAAGACTTCTTAAAAGCAATGTAAGAATCAGTGAGGGCTTATGGGAAATGATGTTCGTTAAAGGCAGCGAAAAACAAAAAACTGCATGAACAATGAGGCTATGTTCCAAGCCTGGATGTTTAGTTATTTGTGTCCAATGACGACATATAATTCCAATTTAGCTCTGCTCACCTTCAATCTGAGCAACCAACCAGAATATTGAACACGCCTGTGTGGGTGCGTGTTTTTTTTTCTTCAAAAAGCTTGAACTGAAACTGAACAGAACAGAACATGTGTTCACTGCGGCCTCAGATTATAGCACATAAAAAAGTTAATTTTTAAGACTAAAACTGACCCAATTTAAAATCTGGTCATTGGACAGGACACCTAGATGTTCAGTGAAGACAAACATTTCAAGTTAAAAGTACTTTTTTTATTCATTAAGAAATCAGGTTATGAAAATAATGACAACCATATATCAGACAAATGTATCTTCCTATACGTTAACAACAAAGGTTTGCTGGAGGACGTGACACCTCAGCACTGTCTTGTCCTAGTGTTCTTCGTCTCATCCTGGAAGTGACCAGTTCCCGCTGTTCTTTCATACTATAAAAATGTTTACAAGGCTTTTTATGTCTGTTCCCAATGTCCACACATGAGAATACATTTCAGATAAGATTTATTTGTGAGGGAGAAGTTCACATATATAACAGATTCAGTCTTTGTGTTATGCTTCCTGTCGTCTCCTTCATCTATTAATAATTTACACAAAACCTGTACATACTTACAACAGGCCTGGAGCCTGTTTCTGAAGGGATGTGCACATAGAAAAAAAAGCAACAAACAGTGACGTGAATCTTCACAACATCAATGATAAGATGGGGGGTTAAGGTGTTACGAGCATATTAGACACTAGCCTCATACAGTACGTGTGACTAACAACATTTCTGAACTCTCAGTCAACCTTATGGCACCCGAAATGAGGCTATGACAGTCTGCATCAAACCCATACCAACTACAATTTCTTCCAGTCTTTTACTATAAAACAATACGGACAGACGTTTAAAAATATTTATGGAGTAAGTGTGTGCGTGTGTAATGGCTGATGTTGGGATCAAGTATATTCATCTTAGCCAATAAGATGAAAGACTTTGGGTGCAACAAGAGAAGGATTTACCATACCAACCTCCCTCTGCATATCTCCCTATCCAACAGCTGTTGAACTTTACAAAATTAAGTTCAACAGGAGCTGGGACAGGAACAGGCATCTGAAAAAACACTTAAGGCTTGATTCGTATCATTTGGCACGCTGCTAATAAGTAAGCAACGCTTATATTCCTCGCCATCTCATTACTTCGAATGATCGGCACTTACTGTCTGCAGTCATTCAAAGCTTTCACATCACTCATATTGCATTTTGTTCAGATAAAACAACTATATTACACATTTTAGATTTAGGAAAGAACGAGATTGAGTCAGACCACAACATTATGTCTAAGCGGTCTCTTACTGACACTACAAACTAAGGAACTACTGCTGGAACGAATAACTGCCCCTCCTCCAACACCACTGCTGTGTGCTTCTTTGTTGATGCAATAATGTGAACAGAGGTGGAGCACAAAACGTAAGGGTGCAGCTGTTATCTGCTCCCAAAGATGTAATGACCCATGTACACTGTCATAGCATACGACCTGCAGTGGCACAGGAGGCCCTGTGAACATGAAACATGTTAGGGCTTGTTTCAACCAGGGTTAGGGTACTGCCATCCGTCCTGTTCTATGGCACAAGTCTATGAATAACTAGCGATCATGATTTTGGATATTGATAAAGTAAATTATGTTAATGGCACAGTGGAGTATTATACCTTAATCGCCTGCTGTACTGCTATCAGGTGTCCTGGGTTTAAGGAGTCAGCTAATCACAAATACAAAACTCACTTCACTTCACAGACATGAGGCTTGTGTCAATCTTATTTCTCTCCATTTAGCTGTGAAGTTTTGCATCCGTGTTTCTTTCATTTTCCCCCTCTGTGGGCTGAAAGGAGAGGACAGCTCGCTCTCTTTCAACAGACGCCATACAGACATCGGGCCCCATGTTTACTGTTCTGCTGTCTCCTGTTGTGCGATAGGCCACATGGAGGGGTAACCCTCCTGCAGCAGGGCCCTCACATGTTGTAAGCCACGTATATGGGGTCCAGCTGGTCAGCCAGGAATCCGTCTCTGAGGTGCATGCGTTGCTTCTCCCCTCGAGAATTGATGGGTATGACACCGGGGTCGACCACCACCACCACCCCTACGATGAGGTAGTGCTCCTCCAGGACAACGTTGGTGACCAGGGCCACCAGGTCCAGGGCCTCCTGCTCTGATCCCTCCAGCTCCACAACCACCACAAGGAGGTTGGTCCAAGTGAACACCGCACTGGAGGGAGGTAGGAGTTGGTGGATGCATGGAGGGAAGGAAAAGGATGGGTAGGCAAATAAAAAAAAATGGCAGGAGGAGAAAAGGAGGTGAGCATAAGGGAGAAGAGAGTAAGGAAGGAGATGGGAGAAGTTAGTAATCAGAATTCATGTTGTGTGGTGAAAGTCAACGTGATCTATATTTTCTCACCATTCAGCTATGCTCTTGTGAGAACGGATAACAGAGGTCTCGATGTCAATTGGGTGATACCTCATTCCCCTCAGCTCTAGAGTCTCATCAAGCGAACCCACCACATAGAGGGCGTCATGGCGCTCTGAGACACACAAATGCACACATGGTTACAGATTTGTCCATTTATATCTGCTAAGTTAAGAAATCCAGTTTTGAGGCGATGTTAGAAAGAAGGAGGTAGAAAATATATTTAGTCCAGCTTGAACCAACAGTAATGCACTGACTAAGTTAGAGCGAGCACTGTGATTCTCACCTCCACTGGCATCAGTCAGCTCAGTGCGCCGCAGGAAGCCCAGGTATCCCGTCCTCGCCCACACAGTCTGGGTGTCCCCGAAGCTGAGCTTGGTGTTGAAGTGGTCGGCATGCAGCGCCTCCTCACCATACACTGTGTAGTAGCCTGTGGCATTGTGAGGACTGCTCACCCAGACCTATTACCCACACAGTAGTGACAATTAGTAACTGTTACACAGAATATCATACACATCTGATGCTCTTTTGATTAAAGTTATGGATCTAGTATGTCATTTTCCAACATTTATATACAAAGGGAATAAAGGTATTGACTGGTCATCATTGGCGATAAAATTACAATTAAAAACGGTGTTGTTTTTGTCTCAACTTGACTATTAATAAAATGTTAGATTCTTCAGTGTTCGCTACCTGTTACTGTATAATGAGTCCAATAAATAGGATAATATTTCTCAGTAAATGCTGCTGCATGGCTCCATTTCTCAGGCAGTACGTTTACATGCATACAAGAATCCAGGTCACTCTAAGATATTATTACAGACAGTGTGTTTACCTGCACTGTAATAACATGATTACTGTGTAATCTGCATATAAATGCAGCAGGTCAGTAATCAGATTTCACCCGTGACCTTATTTTGGAAGCAAGTAACATAATTGTAGTAGTGATACAATATGCCACTATTTCGTTATGTGTGTGTGTGTGTGTGTGTGTGTGTGTGTGTCTGTGTTGGAGGTCAGGCTCTGTAGTGAGGGCACAGCTTTTCTTAAAATGCAAATGTGCCTACATTTTACAAATAACCCAACATTATGTGGTGACTTATTTAGACTTCTAAAAGCAACTTTGCTTAAGTTTCAGGACATGTAAAAACCTGATTAGAAACTGGTTCTCTCCAGGAAAAATCTATCTGGGGAAACCAGGTTGTTCTAATCTTTTACTCCAATTACAGAAATTCGGTGTCCGTTTACGTAACGTTTAAGAGATCATTTTACTGCAGAAAGTCGACTGTAACCTGATAATCTCAGCACAAGTAACCTACTTGCAAAAAAAAAGTCTGCTCTGAGAAACTCAGATGTTACCTCTCCTAGGTGGGAGTCTCCCAGGGGTCCTTTAGTCTCTGTGTTGGCAATGATCACCTTCACTCCCGGAAGGATCTACAACAGCAGACAGGCATATCTCAAATAACCATGACATCTTCAGAAGAGAGCAACCCTTTTTCAGCATAAGGTCACAGTTGTTTGTAGTGTTTTAGTGCATGTTTACATGATGACGCACCTTCCCAGACTCCATCAGTGGCAAGCTGTGTGGGGACCCCCTCTCTACCAGGCGAACCCTGAAGATGACACAAATAAAAGGAGAAAATTAGCAATTTCAGCTGTGGTCACAGTCCACATAGTTGCAGTGGCGCCGCCTACCTATCATGTCGTAGAGCTCTCATGTCCACATAAACAGTAGTGGGGTCTGGTCCAGCTGTGCCCTGGAGAAAAAACAAGCAGGGTGGGACATGAGTCAGTAATGTAAGTCTTACAGCGCTGAAATTAATGCTGTAGGTTGTCTGAGGGGAGGTGGAAGCTGCTTATGATACAACTGTTGACAAAGCAGGGGAAGGGGGGGGGCAGCCAGAAGCCAACCAGCAAGGCTACAACAGTTAGGACTTTGGCAAAACTCAACCATGTAGCCACAGACCCTGTAAGTACCTGCACAGATTAATTCATCTGCTCTGATGCTGCACAAGCTTCTCACACAAGTGTAAGAAGGTTGGGAAACGCTGCAGTGCCAGTTATTGAGAAATTATTAATGAATTAATATTTATCTTCTGTAACAAAATGAGGCACACAAATGTCAGAAAAATTCTAACTGAGAACCATTTGTTTTGATTAAATGTCTATAGCTCTGCCATGCACCTGAAGTAGACATTGATTCCTTCTGCTTTGGGATTTGTCATCAATAGTGCTGTTTTCCATCACTCCTTCGCCAGCATGTAGACAGAGCACAAAGCTAGCAATAAGTTGCTGTACGGTCGCCTGTGACAGTCAACGCCAAACACTGAGCGGACTGATTCCGTTTAATGAGCCGGCATGTCGAGCCAAGCGGACGTTTCAGCAACAGAGCACTTTTGGAAAAACATCAACGAGACTCAATCCAGAGATTAGTCTTTGCCATAAAAACCAAAGCCAGCAAAGTGCATCAATCACTACCGTCAGACATTTCCTTGTGAAAACTGTGTGTACTAGTTGTAATGGAGGAGTTTAATTCCAAAGTGAGGCTATCAACAGAATATTCATCTACTAAAACTAACACAAAAACTATTTGTGGCAAATTGTTGTAAATGTCTGGTCACGGGTAAAAACAAAACAAACATAAAAGATTCTATTTCTATGTAAATGAAAGTATCACATTGTGGAATAAAGATCATATGGCTTCACATGCCAATCCTAAATGAACTTAACGACAGCAGAGTTCATGCTGCTAGCTCATGGTGGAATGTATAAGCATGTCACATATAACCTGTCATAAAGCAATGATCGAGAGCCAGCCAGAGCAAGTAAGACTCGGCTAAAATGAATAGCGGTAAAGTGAAGCCAAAGCTCGTCAGAGAATAGGAAAACCAAGAGAAAAAAAAAAAAATCAGTGGATTAAGATTAAGCATATTCAAAAATCATGCAAGATAAACAACATGAACACGCCAACACGCCGACACGCCGACACACAGACCCAGCGGCAGCCCAATGAGCAAACAGCAACTCTTATCCTACAGTTACCTGCTCAGCCAGTTTCCCTAACCTGTTGGGCTGACGGGACAGGGCAAGACAGATAAATAAAGATATATATATATATTTATATATATATGGACACACACGTGGACACACATACACACACACACACACAAATGAAATCACCAGGGATTGGAGAGAAGAAAAAAAATACAGAACATCGAAGGGCCACAGGAGAAAAGAAAAAAATTATAAACAGTCAGACTGAGAAGCAACTCAGTGTATGGTAATTTTCAGATTCTGCTAGCTCCCCTCTCTCCCAGCAAATTTAAAAAACGCAAGGAGTGAGAGAACCACGGCTGTAGAGGACGTGACCATGATCGTGACCCTCCATGGTCAGGAGACATGGGGTAGGCCGACTGACACTGATTAGAGTCTTTTTTTAAAATATACATTTCATGACGTAGATTAGTCCCAACCAGTTGACATGTCAGCATTGGCCTTAAGTTTCTGTTGCAGGATGTGTGGAAAAAAACTAAAATAAGCTTCCTTTTCCTGTAACTGACACGTATCAAGATCATCACCACTGTGCCCTTCGCACTACTTGTGCAATTTTTACTATGTACACTAGCTGTACAAACTGTGCAAAGCAGTAAATTAACCGGTTGAGTTACATCACCAACATTCACTCTTTTAAAGTGCTGCCACTCCCATTGTTTTTCAAGGATTTCCTGGATGTTTATCTGAATCACTGCATAGATTCCTAACCGGTTTTGCCCCTAAAACATTGGCCGCCGTTGACTAAGGACCTCTCAGACCCTCCCCTCCTCTGCCTCCTCCTTGTCCCTCACCAGCTGCTTACCTGCAAACAGATCGCCACATTCACCCTGCAACCGAAGGTGGTGCTGACGGCACGCGGTGAAAGCCCCAGGTCCTTGAAGATCTTTGAGAAGGACTGGGTGAGTGCTATGCGGGGCCTCTCCTCTGCTACCACCATGCAGGTACGCACGCAAGACAGGTTCACATTTCGCAACTGGAGATGGAAAGAGGAGTTGGATCAGAAAAAACTAAAAGCTTACAATAAAATCTGGAAGTGCAAATTGTGTGAAAACAAACTGTAATCATAGTAACAATGCAATATTCTTTCTTAATTTGCAAAGATGACAGTGGGAGTTGCGTGTAAACTAGAAGCTGATGATGATGTAATGGTTTTCATAATACAACTTTTTTTATTAGATTCTCATTAAACCACTGATATGATTTGTAAAACATCCCAGTTTCAAGTGCTGCAGACAGTAATCAGCACGCAGGACTGAAGTGTTTCACCCGAGTACCCTGCCTTTGTGTCGGTAATCATGGCGCTGTGGAAACTTAGCTGTTGTGGAAGAAAATGCTGCAGTTTGTTGCTAATGAAATTACAGACTGACCCGCAGTGCTTCTGTCTGTGATCCCAGGCCCTTGGTGCACATCTCCATGACTGAATACGAGCAGAAGGTGACGCGCACTTTGTATTGGCTGACTGCTGCAAGCCACAGAGACGCATTGCTCTCCAGCTCCAGAGGGGGAACCAGGATTGACTGGTGGCCCGAGTACACGCTGAAACCAGAAACACGCATGCAAACAGAGAGGCTGAGTGGGAAGATGGAGGAAAAAGGCTCCACCAGAAAATAACTCAATGTTTGTTCGAGCCACTAGCACTGATGATTTTGGGTCACTTATTCAGAGCTGCTGGTTTACCTGCACAGACACCAGAGAGCGAAGCCCAGGCCACAGTAGGGGTCCAGACAGATGGCGATCTGCCGTGAAGGGTAGAGCTCACACTGCAGTTTGATGGAGCGACACAAGGCACTGGTGGCAGCGTGAGACATCTAGAGGAGATGATATGACACAGAGAGACATGACTGACAACAACTCCTTGAACTCCTTGTTTAAAGCCGACATCTTTCCACATAAAAAAATGTGACTGTTGCCCAGTAAAACAAACCACTCTTTGGATAACTTCCAGCAGGAGAAATGTGCTGAGGTTTAACCGATCTAAACATTTTGTTAGCTTGTAGTGACAGTAACCACACCGTTGTTTTATTCATGATCTCTATCTGCTGACAGCAGACAGTAAAATATTAAGATTTATAAATAAAGACTAAATAAAAACTAAAGAAAGACGGGTAGCATCCTAACATGACAGCTACACCTTATTAACTACCCAGATGACTCATCTGTCCTTCATTCAACATACTTTGACCCCCGCTAAGATGCCCGTTGTGGACACACTGAAGTCCAGGTAAGCTAACATCTCTGGGGTCGGGGGCTTGTACATCTGGGGACTCTTCTTCCTGGGGAGGTCATCTGGAGGATGAACGGAGGGAGAGGAGGAGAGATTTTAAAACAAGCATGGACATTACAGACCATGTCATTTCTTCACTTTAAAATCTACTCTTTGGTGGCCACATACAAACATAATCTGAAGAAATCAATGTGTTATGGGTAATGGGTGTGTATACATAATTCACCTGTGTCCAGCACCATGGGCCAGCTCTTGATGTCCACAGCAGCAGTAGCCTCTTTGGATTTCAGCAGCTTCATTATTGCTTGAGTGGTCAGGATACACACTGACTTACTGACCTTTAACACACAGATACTTCAGTATTACTACGTATACTGTATATTACATCCCTTTAATCATTCACACATTTTGCCTTTAGAAAGACGAGCACTCCTCATAGCGCAGAGCTGATTTTGTATATCATTTGGTTTATTATATTTTATTTATCCACACATTCAACAGGTTTAATGATTGTAATAACTGTGCAGAGAGGGATTAAATGAGCATTTTGATGCAGGCTCAGCAGACTCTCTGTTACCTCGACAATCATCTTGACGGTGGGCAGGGTGGTCGCCAGGTTCTGGGGGTGGGGGGGTCTGACAGTGACTGGTACACAGCCAGCGTACAGACAGCCATAGAAGGTGGCAATCAGGTCAATTCCTACACATAAATGTTTATATTCAGCTGAGAAAATTACTAAACAATGAAATAACAATAAAATAAGCTTTGCAATAATATTAAGAACTTTATTGAGAGCCTCAGTCTCTTCTGGTGTGTGATTAAGATTAATAGACAGACTTAAAAACTGAAGACAGTGACAGCGAAGACATGGCTGTGACACTTACGAACAGAACTGAAAGGACAAGTAGCACAACAGCAGCAGCACCTCTTACCTGGCGGGTAGACGAGCGCTACGTGGTCCCCGGTGTTGAGTCGCCCCATCAGTGCTGCAGCCACCCGCTCTGCCCGCTTGTGCAGCTGCAGACAGGAAGCTGTGCTAGCTACCGTGCCCTGAAGAGAAAAAGATAAGAACATATGTTTCATCTGCACTGCAATTTTTATTTAACAGATATAAAAAGTTCCAGGACAATGGCTAGTCTTCATCCTCCTTATGGTTCATCAGCTGGTAGAGATCAAGGTTTCAATTTAATATCTATGTTACAAACCAATGAGTAAGACAGCTTTTTTTATTTTTTAAAAAGTTTAGATAAAGGATTTTTGCATCAGTCTAATGAAGTACCTCGATTTACCAGGTATTAAATTAACCAAATTAGCCAAAAACAGCTGCTCAAATGAATTTCCAGGAAATTAACTAGATCACAATATATATTCCATTTCATGTCTATATACCATGATAAAAGCTCAGTACCTTAGCATTGAGAACAAGGAACAGAGGATGGTCTGGAGTGGCCTGAGCTCTCCATTGCAGCACGTCTTGTATGTACAGGAACTACATGGGAGAGAGACACACCCAGAAACAGAAAAGTCAGACACAAAGGGAGACTACACAGACAACATAGAACTAAAGGAACATGGTGGCACAAGGTGGGTTTTTGTAACGAAGGAATGGCAGATGTGATGGGGTACAGTATATGTAAACCACCCATCAGCTGTATGTATTTCAGATCCTTACCTGTGCCTGCAGCATATGTGTGGAGGTGATGAGTGGGTGAAATGAGGATGACTATCTACCTTACGTGCCTGGTCATTGTCCTCTAGCTGGGCCACGTCTCTCCCGCAGGCCTGTGCTATCCGCTTGCCTGCCACCAGGTTGCCCACTATCATAGAAGCAGGACCAACCTCTGTCCAAAAACATTCATCACATGTCAGTGAGCTTAAAGTGAACATTCATATCAACATAAAAATAAACACAGCAATAAAAGAAAATTAAGAAATTAGGTAAAGGAGTCTTTATGCTACATTTGTTTCTAAACCTAAACCCATGCGGGTGCATCTGGTGGCCTACCTGGCTGTTTTTGTCTTGGCTTGGGCAGGTTGGTGACACACGTGTGAGGACACATGAGGACGTTGCAGGGGTGCAAGGCGCCCTCCAGGAAGCGCTGTTTGGTCTCAGATATATGAATGCCGCCCAGGGGAGCCTTAGGAAGTGTGTTGGCAGGCACCAGAGCCAGGCAGTACACCCCGACCTGGTGGATGCTGTCTATGGCCTGGAAACAGACAGAAAAAACATGCAAAAACAGAGGAAAACTGGAGATCAGCAAAGCTGTCAGGTAATTCAGAGAAAATTGTTTTAATTTTACAATATCAAAAAATCCCCAATATGAGGTTTGTGTTTTTTGCAGTCCAGTTTTAGTCTCAGTAAAGCACCCTATGGATGTTTTTGATTGCTATTATTCTTCTTTTTATATGAATCACTTTTATTTGCAGAAATTAAGACAAAAAATTGATTCATATGGAACTGACATGTACTAAAACCAATGATTTCCTGTAAGGTAGAAAACCTAAAACCTTGTGACATGCTGTAGAAAACAGTAAGTAAGGAGTCATTTTAACCCAGTACGCCTGATTTGCACTGACTAAAATAGAACGCACAAAACCACCGGCAAAGCCATCCAATTAGATGTCACTAAGTGATAAGCTGTGAAAAAGAGAGAACTGTGAGTACCTGAAGGACGCGGCTCATCCACTGGAAGCTGTCTTCCTCAGAGGCGTCTGGCCTCTGCTCTGCCACAACAACGATCCTCTCGTCATGCAGCACGGACACAGAAAACACTGCTATCCTGGACCACACAACAAAAAAAACATTGTTAGAGCTGGACTGTACTCATCCAATCAAACTGCTCAGCTGCTGGCGTCCTGTTACACCATTAGTAGAGATAGAAAACAAAAACAGTGCAGATATGATGGACTCGTGATACGAGCAATGACAGATATGTAGAGAGTTTCAAAATTCTGAATTATTTTCTGGCTGCATCCTCGTTTACCTCCCCCTGTACACAAACTTCATGGGCTCCACTGCCAGTGCAGTAGCAACCACGTCATCGTTGTTGTGTCTCCGCCCGCTGACCACCATCAGCCCTTCCATCTTCCCCACAACAAACACAAGGCTGTCCTGTTAAGAAACACAAAATGCATACTGTTAGATGGGTAGATCCTGACATTTAACCAATCTAGGGCTGAGGGCTTGCAAATTATTTTTGTCCTTGAGCTGTGATGTCCTTAAAGGACAAAGAAATTTGAGCTCAGGAATGAAAAGAATCACCATTTGTCGACTTATGGTTAGTCTGGAAAAGCCATCTCCCAATTTCTGCTTCTCTCATTGTGGTCTGGCCCTGGAGGAATTAGCTTGTGACAGATCTCCTCTCAGGTCGGCTGTATAAAATATGATCTCTCTTTCGCTGATTTTAAAGTGTAAAAATGTGACAAGTTAAACTAACAACTAAAGGTAGTTTCTAAATAAACACAGTTCTCCATCATCAGTTTCATTGGAACTACAGTATATACATCTGGATTAGTCCCTTTGTAAACTGTCCACAGAGAGATCTGTATTTTTCCTGAGTAACTGGAGTGATATTGTCTCTGGAAAGACAGATTTTCTTTCTACGTTAATGAAATTCCCCTTTCCTCCATTTCACTGAGGTCAAACCCTGAGCACATAAACCTGAAACTATCTGCATGGCTGGATTTTCCCAAAGGTTAGTTTTTGTGATTTGAGCGGATTTAGCCTTTACCTGGGGATGGGGGACGTTGAATACAATTGAGTATATCAAAAATATATGGCACTGAATATCACAAATAAATGATTTATGACAACTTAAGACTATCTGAAGTTAAGCAGATATGTCCTCAGGCAGCATGTGCTGCATATCAATCATAACTGGGAGGTCTCACATGTTTAAAACAGGGCTAGATTAATGCTATAACACAGACATCAAAGTAAAGCAAGGTTAAAAGACATCAATGAGGTGGAACGTACTGGTCCCACAAAGCCCAGCAGTGAGGTTCTGGTAAAGGGTCGGTCACTGATGGGAATCCCAGATGATGTTACTGGGATGGTCTGCAACGAGACACAACATTGTAAAAAAAAACCAACACATTTATAGATAAAGTACAAAAAATGTACTATTAGTCTAAAATAACTAATAATATCCTATCATTTGGCAATAAATAATTTTGAGTATGCCGTGTGAACGAAAGGTGATGAAATAATGCTACGGTGGAACTGTTGACATATTTTGTAAAATTTACTATGTCAACATTCAATATCACAAAGCCAGAAATAACTTTATCTTTCCTCCTTCTGATAATTTGATATTTTGGTATTTAAAGAAATGAACAGCATACTGTGTCACGCCTGAACAGTTCCAGGAATAAGACACTAACCTCGAAGATGTTCTTGGTCATCCCCGGGAGGCCGTAGTAAGCTACGCCCGTGCTACCTGAGCTCACGCAGATCTCTCCAACCTCATCTGTCTGACAGAGATAGGGTGTCCCCTCCACCCGCACCACACAAACCACAACTGGAGACACACAATGATGATAGGAGGGTGGGACATTAGGAACAATGAAACAGAATTTTAAGTAGATTTCCAAACGGGTTAACAGATTTCTAGGAAGTAAAAGTAAATTATTTGTAAGTTTATTCTAACAAAATGTGTTTATTTATTGCATAAATTCCCTTTTTTATTGCCAGCAAAGTGCTTTGTAATTCTGTTTTAAAGCTGCCTAATGTTCTGAAACACCATGACACCTCAACATCAACAGATAGAGATCAACAAATGCTACTGATGCCATTGAAAACGATAGTTAAAGCATAATTGCTACATATTCATAGGTGGAAGTAAGAACAGTTTAGTTTTTCTATTCATCCTACAGATTCTGATCCGATCACCTCTCGTCTCTGGGGATACACGATGGTGTCATCTTTATCGTCCACATTTTACTTGTTAATGGCAGCCAAATGTTAATGAGCAGCGCAGTGTACTGTACCTCCAGGCATGACCTGTCCCACATCCTGCACTGTAAGGACAGAGAGTTTCTCCTCTGTATCCACACGGATCACACTGTGGCTCAGCCCACCCATAGACAGCACCGCCTTCCCAGGCGGAGGAACACCCATTTCAGGAGGTCTGCAGGACAATTACACTCATTTTTACTGAACACTGAAGACTTGCAGGTTAAGACAGAAACCGACACTGTCTCACTGTCACTGATTCCTCTTTATTTGCTCTGCCTTTCATAGTAAACAAAACATACAAATGTGCAACTCAGTTTGCATGAGGCCAGTTCTATCTTAGCCCATGACATACAGCTTTTTCTTTTAAATAGCAGACTTGAGCCATCCATGAGCTGTCTAAATAACATTGTCTTTATCGCAGCAGTACTGGCACCTTAAAAGGAGACAGATATGGTTTTGACAGAATAAGACAACCAAGTGAGTCTGTGAGATACAGACTCACAATATTTCAAAACTCACATATTTCTCAAAAAGAGGCATTTCTCCCTTTAAGTGTGTCTGTCACCCTAATTCTTCTCCATGACTGAGCCCCCTTATCAGCAGTAAGCTATAAACTCCCACAGTTCCTCTCTGAGCACAAAACTCCCTCCTCTCCCTGAAAAATCCAAACCAGTGTGATATACAATAATAGCACCATAATGCAAAGCGGTGGCAGGTTGCTTTTGTTCTAATAACATGCAGTGATGGCGCCTCACCTGCGGATGGCGACAGTCATGGCTTCTGAAGAGCTTGCACATGGACAGATCACCTCAGGTCGTAGCCCACGTGCCTGAAACACGTTGAGGAAGGCGTCGCAGGAGGATATCGACCCTGTGGTAACACACACAGGGCCAATCAAACAGATATACCGGGAAACACAAACAAAACAAATCAATGATAATCTCTTGGGGCTTTAGGGTGTCAATACGGATAGTTTATTAAATGAGAATCTGCAGGTGGACTCACATGGGTTAGCTCCGTCGGTTACGATGAGCATGCGCAGTGAGCTCAGGCTGATGTCTCTCTGGTCTCTCTGGGCCAGCAGAGACCAGTGCATGTCCCTCGACTTCACCACTGCAACCCGTGCTGTGCAGGGTACACAAAGACAAAGGGACAGGCTCACAACAGAATCACCCAATCAACTCCTCTGTCATCCAGCTTGACAGCCAATCACACATCACAAAATCTGACAGCAAATAGCAGCACGGGCTGACTTGGTTGCCAACAGGTGACTCAGCAAAGCTTGGACGAGAGAGGGGATAAATGTTATTCAGTGCAGCAGGCCTCCCTGTCCTCGTCCTCCACTGGGCTAATACAATTGAATTAGAAATCAATGAGTCCAACATACTATTGCTTTAATGCATCAACCCCTGTCAAATGTGCAGTGAGAGTCACAACTGTTAGGAGGAACAGAAGCCAGACTTGTTCTTACAGGCTTACAGACACTACAAACTATAAAAAAAAGTTAGGTAAACTATCATTACACCATCAAGCAAGCTGCCAAAGCTTTTTTCTCAAGGTACTTTCTTGTGAATAACCTATACTGTCCTGTATGTGTGCTACTTTGTATGTGTGCTACTAGCATTTTCCAAACTAAATAGCAACAAAAAATGGGTTTACCGTACGATTTAGATGAAATTAGATCGATTTATCCTGTACTAAATCCCTCTTTATGGGGCTGAGATGCAGCAAGCAGAGTCACAAAAGTCAAGGTGGATTGACCCTCACCTTTGTACGTGTGAACCTTCTGTATCCAGGAGAGGGGGTTGACTTTCATCAGGGAGTAAGGAATGCTGATCACGTGCATCCGATTCATGACACTCTGCCATGAGAACATCACATAAACACCAAAATATGTCAGAAGTGTATCATAATAATATGATATCACTGCAAACGAGCTGCAAGTCATGACAAGATTTGATCACTTACTGCTTCAAGTATACATAAAGCATGTTTGTGCTACTGCTGCATCATATTAGGAATTTAAACATGCAACAGCAGGTCATATACGTATTAGCTGTGTGTAAATGCCACGGCATGATTGAAATAATTTAATCAAAGCTGGGTTGAGTATGTGTTAGAAGAAACTGAATTTTTTTTTTATAGGTTTCAAAGCCTTGAGTTATGAGACAAGATGTTTTTGCCCATCAGGACTTCAGTAGTTTGAATGCATTAACATAGTGCTAGAGCCCTCTTAGTGGAGAAGTCAGTCAGATAAATCAGACGTTTTAGCAGCAAACTGAGCATCGTTTATATCTAATTATGTAACCCTCCTGAAGACTACTCACAGTAAGAACACCATGCCATAATCCTGCTTCTCTCTTGAAGTCCAGGACGTTGGTTATGGTCTCAGCTGCAAATCAAAAAGGAGATTTTCCAAGATTAAGGTTTGAGACATTTAATCGAATGTTCCTATTCTATTCTATAAACAAGCTCTGTAATGTTGAGTAAATCCTGATTGTAGCAGTATTGGACCGAGTGAAGCACCAAACTACATTTCAGAAACAGTCTCTAGAGGCTGCTGGTGCAGTTAAGAGTTATTTAGAGCAAAACTGGGACACTGGAGGAGAGGAGGTGCCTTACGTTCTCTTTACTTTTAAGTAGACCTGACCCAGGTCTGATGGAAAGAAACACAACCAGATGAGCAGCTGCATTTATCAAACTAGACTGTAATTACACTCTCACAGGATCTGTGAGCATCATGAAGGGAAGTTCAACAACAATATCATCGATTACAAAATAGGATTATTAGATGAATGCGCTCTGTGTTATCCAGCCTGCAGTATAAATGAGAAAGAACAACACGGCAATTCCAAAAAGTAAAATCCAATGTACATTGTTTTTGCATATTCCTAAATGTTCAGCATTACTAAAGCTGGTATAGTGATCTCTCGCTCTCTCTCTCTCTCTAATGCTAACACCACCAACTGGATGCTTTTCTTCCATGTTAGAAAAATGAACAAACGGAGAAAACACAGAGTAAAATGAAGTATGGGTAATTGAGAAGTAAGTGTCCCCCTCACCTTCAGTGTAGCCGCAGGCCTGTGTGAGGGCGTGACAGTGAGCCAGCATGGCTGAATGGGACACTGTGATCCCCATGGTGCTTCCTACCTTGCTGGTTTTATACTGGATGTGAAGAAACATGGAAGCACATTTGAACAGTTCCATTCCAAAAAATGAGACATAGATTATATTTACAGAACCTAATTATTATTAGGTCAAAAATATAAAAAATATAATACATCTATCTTGTTTTACTGGTAACATTGAAGAAACCACACGTACCTCTATGTAGGCTATGTCATTACTGGCTTCCCGTACTGGAGGATGCCAGTCTTTCGGAGGCTTCACAACATGTTTTCCATCTGTCACAAACCACAGCAACCGCGGCCAGCCTGCACAGACAGAGACATAAAGTCAGTTCAAACCAAATGAAACTATAGAAACAGGCAGTCACAAAATGAAAATAAAACAGGCTGTACCTTTGAAAGTGGCTACCTCCCCTGTTTGTGCTTTGGGCAAGCCTTTCTGACAAGCGTCAGTGGTCAGTGCCAATGTGACGCCACAGCTGCCCAACAGGAAGCCAATCTGTTGACTTCCTGCATCCTGGGGGACCAAAGATGATGAGAATCTGAAGTTCACACTGGCAAACATTGGCAAACAGTATCTGTCACATTAAGAACAACAACATTCAGAACATAAAAGCTTCAAGAAAGGATGCTCTGAGGGAATGTGGAACAGTGAAGAAGAAACCTCAGAGCATCGTACATCAAAGTAGCAGCAGGTAAGAAAGCAGAGTGACAGCCCATCACTATTAAAAACTCTACCACTGAGCATCAAAGCCCAATCGTAGCAGGAACAGATCTGACGCACACTCAGCCATATTTGATTGGCTGCGCAAATTAGCTTACCGCTAGACTCGTGCTGAGCAAACCATACTGCGCAGAAAATTGAAATAAAATGTGGGAGATACATGGTGGGAGGAAAAAAGGGGATAGAGAAAGGAAGAGAAAGGGAGGAAAAAATGTTCTGACTCCCAGGAACAGTTGGCAGTTGGTTATGATCTAATATTATGACTGGAATTACACATCATTTCACCTCACTCAAATCGCATTAATTACAGCACAGTGCCTGCCAACCGCATGCATATAAAAGGCAATCAAGAACAGGCATTAATATTCAGCCTGTGCAACTAATGTGGATGAATTTGGTTCAGTTTGAGCTGATGGATGTGCTGTAAACTGCAATGCATTACAACAGTCTATAATTAGGACATTTAAAAGATAATGCTACTGCTGTAATCATGCAACACATTACCAAGAAGCCAATGTTCTTGGGTACAAACAGATATTCTGGGATATGCAAAGAAATTGTAAAAATCTACATTGAAACAACAACAGTGCATATCTTGTCTCTCCTTCATTAGGGGGCCAAATGTCCAGCAGGGGTCACTACTGCTCTTCACTTGTTATGTAGCAGCACATATTAAAAATGGCCATTAATTCCCCAGGAGATTGTGTTTTGATTTTTGCCTCTACCTTTCTGGTCAGCGGCACTTCGATAGGCACAGGTACCAGCTCCGCCAGGAGACAGCCGTAGAAGGCCACCATGAACATCACAGGGTCGTTGTTGGGGAAAACAAGTGCAACCTACAATTGTATCACAGACATGATATGTCACAGTGTGATAACGTACGGAAGGCAAGAGACATGGTGTGCAGTAAGTATCATGATCAAACATTTGCATCCCCTTACAAGTAATGAGGCAGTGATATTGTATTTGTAAAGACAGAATGAAAACATGAGAACTTATTGGTTGAAAATTGAGCACTGAAAACGCAGCCTTCTGTAGGGTAACAATCAAAAATATCAAGATTAGAAAGGCTGACTTGATAATAATATGTTCTTACATTAAGTATAAGAACTGATGAGCAATTTTTCTTCTTTGCTCAATTCATTTAATTTTCAACACTGCTTCATGTTCAGAGAAATACAGTCTTGGTGCTATGACTCCAGACTTTGAGGTTTTAACAGTTTGTCATTGTTAATGCTAGTGGTTGAGGAAATTGAGCTTATTCTACTGCTGGCTAAATATTGTTTTTAGGAGCCTCAGTAAAATGCCTAAAATGAGACGATGAACACAGCATACAACTGACCGCCATTGAACACAGTTTTATCTCATGACTTACTCTGTCTCCAGGCATGAGCAAAGGCTCATTTCTGGTGCTCAGCTTGTTAAGAAGAGTGTAGGCCAGTTTCTGACTGCGGGTCCATAGTTTACCTACAGAGGTGAACATACAGTGTACAATTATTTCATTTGATTTAACAACTCCAGACCCACAAATCAACATACAAACACACAAAATGGCTGAGAATAACAGCTGATTACAAAATAAGATATGTGGAGACAGACAGACTCTTCCTTGTCCATTATTTGTACAGAGAAACCCACAAATAATGGATGACAAGAGGTAATATTGTTTTCCATCGCCATTGGAAATTCTGGGCCAATCATCAACAGGTTGATGCCTACCATAAGTGAGTGTGTAGACGGGCTTGCCGGCATTGTCGAGTCCAGTCAGACAGGGACTCTTTGGCTGAGTGGTGCCCCACCGTTGTAAGGCTGCTGGCAAGGAGGGAGGCCACTTGTTGGCCACCCCAAGAAGCTCTCCTTCCAGGGGACTCATCTGCTGGCCTTCTGGCTTTGGCTGGTTGGGATCTGGCTGCTGGACTAAATACATAGGGAAGAGAATGGGGCATCAGAAGAAGAGTGGCTCAATGGGTATTTCGAACAACATAGCAGAACTAGCTCCTGGCATACTGGTGCCATCCGAGCGGGATAATCAAAGGAGTGTGGGGATCGACATTGAGATGGGGGTGATGGAAGCTGTGTTCTGTCCGTAGTAGTAGTTGTCTTAGATACCAATTCCTGAGCAACTTGGAGGTACGGGGCTTATTAAAAGACACATGTATCTCTCTTCATCTGGTACGTTCCTACCTCTATCAAGAGTAGATAGTGTTCAGACTGCTGCCATTTCAGCTCTGTGTGCTTTTCTGCTCACACCAAGCAGACCACAGAGGCTTGCAATGCCAAGGTTTCTGTGCCAAAGTCAGGGAGGCTTTAAAATGACCTGCTGATGTATTACTACTCTTGCTGCTTATTCATTTTCATTGTGTCTGTTCAGCCTGGCAGAGTACCACCCAAAACCGATGATGGACTGGTTGGAATGGAGGAAATGGTTAGACAGGGCTGTTCCACTGTGCGTGTGTTTCTGTACACAGTATTCCCTAACCACTCCCTTAGCACACCTGGTGGTCTCAGCTGCACCAAGAGACAAAATAACAACCACAGATTTAAAAGTGTACCGTGTCTTTTAATTTGTGAGCTGTGGTGAGGTCAATGTGACATTTTTATCTCAGCTGCAATAAGAATTTGATAACTAATACTAACAATACTCAAGCTGGAAAACAAAGAAATTACACAAAATCTTAAAGCTGACACGGCTGTCAATGTGTTTGTACCTAATACGGCTTTTAACTGCTGAAGCCTCTGACCAGTATGCTGATCACACTACAGAAAGAGGGATGATTTATTTTCAAGATGTATTGATTTAATAGAAGCAATGCATTTTACAACGCAATTACTTTCAGGCCAGCTCACCGTCCAAAAGCTCCTCAAAGTCGTCAACAAAGAACTCTCGCAATGGCGGCCGCTTTGGTCTCTTCAGAGTGTTGAGCAGCTGCTGGATTTTGGAGGAGACGCGACTGTTGACTGGAACACCTACACAATGGGATTGGAGAGGATGAAAAGAAAAGGTGGGGGAAATAAAAATGGTAAGATATGGATATGGAGAGAAATATAGACACGGAGAGGAAGAACATATGTGGTGGAAACAGATGCAATGGGGCAGATTGAGAGGTTGATTAAGGAGAAGGGGATGAATGAGGGGAGGACAGACAGAAAAGAAAAAGGACATGGTCAGTGTGGTGCTCTAATGAGACATAGAGGACAACCAGGCCATGTCACTCACATTATAACAAGACAATAAAACAGTGGACCTCGAGGTCCTCTACAGTCCCCTGGAGGTCAAAGGTTACAGTCGCTCAGTCGAGATACTCTCTAGAATCACTGACAAAGCTCACAGGCTAAATAAATCAGAAAGTGAGTAGCCTCCTCGCCTGCTGCCTAGCAACAAAGATGTCCTCTCTGCAGAAAGTGATTCATGAGGTCTCTCAAACGGTGTCTGTTTCACATATGCTCTGCAAAATTCATTATTGTGGGAGGCTAAAATAAACTATACCCCAGTCAAGTCAAAATATATGTAAGTCATTTGACATTTACGTTAAAACCGATGAACCTAAACATAATTACAATACTCAAAAAACATAATCTGTGAGACATGGACCTTTGTAAAGACATAAGAACATGAAGGAGCAGGACAGGAACGACAGAATAAGAGAAGAGGCGAGGTGTCCAGTTAGATTCCCCTCTCATTTTGGACACGAGTATGTGCAGAGTATACGCATCATCGCACATCATTCCCTTCACATGAATTTATACTTGGTTTGGGAGGGGTGGTCTGTGTCAGACATTCCAGACAGCCACAGGAGATGAAGGCCATAGCTGCTTGCGTCTTTACTATAATAAGTCGCTGCCTCCTTGTGTAGGGGCAGATGTACTAGGAGTAGACCTGATGCACCTGATGGGCCAATTAGGAAGCCCCAGAAACACAGGACAACATCTGAGGGCCTGAACTCCACCCACTCAAGCGCCTTGATCATTAATATCAGAGCCAACGAGGACTTGCCTGTGATCATCATAATGAACGTTTTCGTGATTTCATAATGTATCCCTCCCCAACATTAAATTACTGCTTAATGCACAGAGAATATTTGTTAAAAGGATTAATTCATTATTGGTTTTGGTCTTTTCATCGGATTTGTTGACAAAAATGCACCACAGTACGCACGTTCAAGAACACATACAGCGTCAGCATCCGAGTACAGTTGGAACCCAAGTTACTGCGTGGCATGGTTTCTACACCCAGCTATGTGTCGTTATCAGAATGCCCTCAGTGCTAGACGGCTGCCATCGCAGAACCCGCTGTGTGGCTACAGGCTAACAAGCTTGTGTCACAGAATGTAGTGAGACACATAAACTGACAAGTCTTAGTGTCTCAGTGTGAGCGAAGAAACCAATATGTCAACATTGTTATTCACAACCCTGAATGAGTAGTTGAATCTGTCAAGGAAAAGGCCTTTTCACACAATCTGCTTCAACGTGATCAATTTGAAGAGCATTTAGGATAGACATTGCTTGACGATGCTATAAATACTAAAGCCTTTGCAACACACTCAGTTATGCAAGCACACACACACACACACACACACACACACACAATCTAATGATTGAATTCACTGTAGCTTTGTATATATTTTCCGAAAACACACACGGTTTGAACAAGTGCTAGACTTGACAGTGGAGGCGAAGGCAGAAAGACAAACACACACAAACATAAATGCACACGCAGTAGAGTGCACATATAGCAGCAGACTGCCAAAGAGTTGGAGGAACAGTTATAAATACCATCCATTAAACTGAGGGATCCATCACCTCTCCATTCACAGCCTGGAGGAGAGACACATATCAGGATGTCAATGAAACAGTCCTGCTAACTTTGTGTGTGTATGTGCGCGTGTGTGTGGGAAATCTCCCAGCAGCCAGACGTAGGTGAGAGTAAGCTGAAGAAGCGCTCCGACACAGATTGTTGTTGTACCATAACAACAAAGATAGGATTTTGTTATTTTGGTCCCTTTTTTTTTATGTGAGAAAACTTGCATAGGGAGCGTGGGTGTGAAACATCTTGAACACCAAACAGCCAAACAAAAGGGATAAAAATGAAACTGTTTACATATTTGAAAAATCCATAGATTTAACAAATCCCTTCCACTTCATTTGCCAGCCAGGTGGGCCGGTTTAGCATTTGATAGCAGTGAAAACCCAGACAATACACACAGTCTTAATGAGAGAGAATGGATGGCAGGACGTTAACAGCTCTGCTGGAGCTGGGATCCAGTTATCTGGCTGCTTGCTAAGGCTCTGATGTTCAATAAATGTAGATGGAAGGGTGACAGGAACACATTGGCACTGCTTTTCCAGACTGGTCGACTGTCATCTATGACAACTCTCTGAAGATAATAAAGTTGGTGCATATACTGTAAAAACATCTATCTTGATGCATTGTTTTTTTTTTTTAAAGTAGATCCCTGATATATACATGTCGTGATATTAAAAAAATCCTGAAACAAGCTGACTTAATACCAGGAAAATTACCAGGTAAATTGATATTGTGTGCACTGTAATGCCACACCCTCTTGGTTCGTCTTCCCTGGTAACCCATCTCTACACTGCATAGCATTTAATTATCAATATCTGCAAAGGCCCATCTGGAAACTGCTGGCAATATTGGGTGCATACTAGACTGTACTGTTTGAATGATGAATGATGATGAATGAGGCTGTTAATTTTATGCACTGATTCACTAACAACATGACAAGAATCACCTCTAATAATTTGGATTACAACCCTGCCTTTACAGGACATAACAAAAAACAATGTTCCTGTATAAATCATTATTAATTGTGATTTTATTAATATAAATGACATATTAAGGGGGCTGGAGAGGTGCTGTGTTACTATGGCAACACAAGAGGGTCAGTCGGCAGCTTGTGTCTGTCTGATATGCAGACTGACTAAGGAGAAGACAGAGGGACAAACAGCAGGGAGTGAAAGGGAGGTGACCATGTTTCTGTGTGTGTGAGAGCAGGAAACTCACCATCTGCAGTCTCCATGACGCTGGTGTGATGGTTGTAGCCGCGGGAAACGCCTCGCACTGAGGCCACCTGGGGCCGCTCCGCATGAAGCGAGGAGCGCTCCGATAGCCCCGTCACATCGGGGGGCGCTGAGTGGTTATCTGTGATGAGTGAGGTGTTGGGGGTTAAAAGGTCAAATGCCAGGCCTACTTCGGGCTGCCGTTACCAAATCTAAATCTACTTCAAGAGCTTGCATACAAACTGATTGAAAGACTAAAAGCCTTTTTGTCATCTGCAGGTGGAGAGCGCAGATATCACATTTTACCTCCATTTTCACTACCTGCCATGATAATGAATGAATGTTTGTATTCAGCAGATACATTCCCCTCAGCGAGTAATGTATCCACAGAGAACAAGATGCCTGTGTAGAGTGAAGAGACAAGTCTGAGGACAATGTATCCGCCGCCATTTGTCCAGCCTTTTTGTGCTCAACTCAGATCTGCCACACAATCTACATTTAGGAAGATTTTAATCCATGTTTTTGTAGGCAGTGTCAGAGAGGTGTTATATCAACTAAATGTTTATTATTGCAGTCGTAGTTAGAGGTGGTGTTGTACTGGACTACATTATATTGTAATGTAGTTCTTATATTCTTCCCCTCATCCCGTCATTAAGGACTGCATGGTTAACAATTTTTTAGCTGAACTCAGATAAGACAGAGGTCCTTATCATTGCTCAGTTTATTGGGTCCCTTTCTTCTGTTGTATAGTCGAATCTAAGAAATCTGTTGTGTTTGACCAGGTTGTGCATTTTGATCACATGTACACCCATACGTGTTTTTTCCATCTAAGAAACATTGCCAAACTCAGGTCCGTTGTTTCACAAGCTAGGCTAGAGATGATCATTCATTCTTTTATTTCATCCCGGCTAGACTACTGCAATCCCTCTTCACCTGCCTCAGCAAGTCGTCTCTGGGCCGTCTTAATGCTCCTGAATGCTGCTGCAAGGCTGTTGACCAGGTCCAGCAGTATAACTCATATCACACAAATTTTATCTATCTTACACTGACTGCCCATCAGGTTCCGGATTCAGTTTAAGGTTCTTCATTTTTACGTATAGAGAGCCCTGCATGATCAGGCACCAGTGTACGTATCTGACCTGCTCCATCTTTACATCTCCAGTCGGTCTTCTCACCAGGGCTTACTGGTTGTTCCTCGTGTTTTTAAGAACTGCTGTTGCTCATGTTTAATTTCCTGTTCTTATGGTCCTTATGTTTAGCACTTGAACGGTGCTATACTAAACAAACTTTACTTACTTACTCATGTTTGTAAATGGGGTGGACAAAACATTAGAAACACCTCTCAATATGCAAACTACAACCTCAATAATAAACATATAGTTAAAGTTAAATAAAGTGTCCAGGTAGTACAGGTGCATTTGTATAGTGTGGTGGGAACTGGGTTAAAAACTTTAAAGCTATTATCCCTGAAGTGCTAAGGTAACCACCATTGTTGGAACCAAAACAAATCACTGTAAATCATTATGGAGAACTGCACCCTGCAAACTCCACAGCACCAAATAGCATCTACATGTAAGCCATTAACTACATATGACACAAATGTGTGATTTAACACAAATGTGTCACATTTCAAGGTCATGTTTGTTTTAATCATCCCTAAAATGTTGCTCATGTGTGATGGCCTGTTAGTCATTGTCTATATTGAGTGAGGGACAAAATCAGAGTTCGAGGGGCCAAGGAACGGGATAATATGGGAGATTTATTTACAGCTCAATTCAGCACCAGTCACTGCTGCTAGTTTATGACAGCAACCTTGAGGGGAGACAAGCTGGACAGAAATCAGACAGCTCCATCCTAATAGGATATCGTTCTGCCAGCAACACGTGCACACACACGAACACTTACACACAGACTCGAGCAAGACACCATCTCATTTTGTGGCTGTGGAGAGACGGATGGAGATAAATCCACTGAATCTCATTTAACTAGCTTGTGACACTCGCATGGCAACGTGGAACGAGTAGCGTTGACGGGGAAATGGCTGTGAGCCCTTTGCACATGACTGTATGACAGCGAGATGGCAGACGGGGACGACTAATTGGAGAGACTGGAATTAAATCTCTGTCGCTGGTTTCCTTTGTCTTGCCTCATCAAGTGCCTTTGCAACACAGTTGTAGAAAAACAGCCTGAGCAACATAATACAGCTTAAGACGTCACCTTTGAGATGACAAAATTGGCGGGCTAAAATAGAACGCACCAAACGTCTGCTGATATCAACAAATGTAAGACAATGGAAAAATAAAATAAAAAAATCGGTCTGCAGACTCTACGATCCATGTATATATTTAGATGGAACACATTTCAAATTCAATTCAAAGCCATACAGCAAAGAATAGGTCTCCTCAGGCTTCTTTCACCGATGAAACTTAAATCAGGATTCTTCCACCAGCACTCATTCTAGTTCTACAACACCACCCTTCTTCAGCTCACAACCATACTACACACATTTTTAAGTTAACGTATTTAATGCTTTCACCTCCGGACTAAATGGATGAGAGCCCTGCACCAGTTTAAAGTGGATAAGAACAAACAGATCAGCCAGCCGAAATGTGATGGTGTGCGAGACTGCGTGTATCACTGACCTAGCTGGGTGTGTGCCATAAGGTCGGCCAGTGCGGTAGCTGCGGCGTTGGCGTTGAGGGCTGCGTAGGCAGTGGTGGTGTTGGTGGTGGTGACAGCTCTCCCTCCTGGGTGGGATGAGGTGGATGATGCGGAGGATGAGGTGGACGAACCCTGGATGACACGGTTAAACCAGTGCTCAACGGCTGGGTGGCCGTGACCCTGGTAGGGCGTGGAGGTGGCCAGACGTCCCTGCCGGCGCAGCGAGCCCTCGTCTTCTGACGCTGAGGAGGTGTCTGTGTTTGACAGGTCAAGACAGGGCAGCGTCACAATAGCAGACAAAGACATGGGGCTGCCTACAATGTCTCCAGCTAAATAACCAAGATGGTAAAACTGGCAATGGAAGACTGCAGAATTTAGATGATATGTTGATGATACAATAGTGTACTTATACATACTGGAGAGAGTACATATAAGCTAGTGGGATGGCCAGATGATTTCGATGGAGATGGAAGTTGCTGAGGGATGCTTGTTTTTAAATGTCTTCACTGGTAGAGTACATATTTGATATTTGGTTGCCTATAAAAGTAGCCACTCTAACACACAGGCATAAAGACAGCCCACTGCAACTATATGTGTACTATATATGGATGATAAAGTGTGATAGACTTTGACAACAGACAGACCAGAGTGTTCCATATTTTTTGATGACGAGAGAGCGAAAATCAGATTAGGTGCTGTGGGAAATCAAGAGGTTGTAGATTTTTTACACACTGAAAGCAGACAGTAAACTTAATCAAAGGAATACAGCTAACAAGGGCAGCTTTTTAACAGTAATATGTATGGTACAAAGTTATATGTCTACAGTATGAAGTGCTAGAAAACTAAACAGCTATAAGAACTTATCAATCTTAAATATGTTGAATTACAGTCCTGAAAATATAGATGTCCAAGACAAAAAACATGTGTCATTTACATATTACCTAATCGCTACTGGTATTCCTGCTTGCAGGTTTTGCTTCAAAACTATTTTCAAAAATACATACATACTGTACTTGCATACAATACATACACAAACTGAAATAGCCTCACCAAATTCCCCATCTAACATAAAAACATTATTAGGGGCAGTGTATGCGTAAGTTATTATGGCTTGGACTCAAGCCCACTGATGATTTTACAGTCTCTTCCTTGAGGCAACTATGAGCAGTTGGTCTCAGCAGAAAAACAGGAACTATTATCAAGCAAGTCAAGGCTCATTCAAATGAACACATTCCACTCCATCTGCAAAGCCCCCAAAAATGTCTCTTCCTTCGACAGGATCACTGAAAACACAACAGCAGGCCAGTCTGAGATTTGCATTCTGCAGAGAACTGCATTCAAAGGGCTAAACCCGCTTAGGGATCATCCACTTGAGAAAATAAAATGCTCAAGTTATTAACAACAATTGTCAAAATTACAAAGAAATTATTAATCGACGAAGTAAACAGCAGTGTCTGCTCTGCAGCCTCGTCAAATGCACAAAACTCATTCACACATCTCAAACAAAGCTTTATCAATATGGAAAACCTATCCCAAGTCCACTGAGAGGATGAGAGAGAGACACTTAGAAAACAGAGATTAAGCTCGTTTGTGATCAGGACATGCCTGATGATGTTCTCTGAACTAATGAGCCTTCATGTGATTCATCTGCTGCCTAATCACTCCCTGTATGTAGTATCAAGTCCATCATTTGCAAAACTATTAAAATCACTGTTACCTTCCTCAAGCTTTGTCCTCCTTGCAGAGGCTGTCAGAGGAAGACTGGAGGAGGTTTGATGATAACAAGCTAAAATTTAATGTCTCTAGAACCAGCAGCCTCATGGGGGTTATCTCACATTTATGATTCTGTTTGTTGATCCTCTGCCTCTCTCCAATCTCTCTCCCAATCTCAGTAACCTTGACACAGTTACACAGAGGAAGAGGGAAAGAGGGGGTCAGAGAACAAATGCAAAGTAGAAATAGAGAGGTGGAAAGAATGAGAAAGAAACTGAAAGAGAAAAGAGGTATTAGTCACAGATAAACAGGCAAAAACAAGAATAGATAGTAAAGAGTGAGTCAAGGAGTGATGGAAGACTAAAGAAAACCTAAGCAGAGATAGTAGCAAATGTCCCAAGATTTCAGATATTCTCCTGCACCAATGAAATACCGTGTTCAAGCAAACAAAGACAGGTACATTAATAAAGCTTCAGCCCAACAGTTAAAAGCTTGAGATGGTTTTCACTGACTTGTTTCTATAGAAAATCAATTAAATCCTATTGGAAGCAACACCATGGTGCCTAAAAGTGTTTAGATACTACAGTATGTAAATATGGCATCATGGCTATTGGACCCTCCAGGTTCAATCTACCCTTCATCTATGTAGCATAAATGGTACATCACGTTTACTGATTACTTATTAAGTTGTCTACTAATGCTGAAAACAAGACTAAGAGGCTGTACGTGGGCACAGAAGTGCTTTGAGCTAAATGCTAACGTCAGCATGCTGATGTTTAGCAGGTATAATGGTCATGCTCATGGTAATATTTGATCATTAGTACACAAAGTATAGCTGAGGCTGATGGGAATGTCATTATTGTTGCAGGTATTTGGTTCTAAACCAAAGTGCTGGATATTAGAAATGTTGACATTGACGTGATTATGACCCTAGACGAAGAGGCAGTAGGCTTCGTCCTCTGGGGACCATGAACGTCGGGACCAAATTTCATGGCAATCCATCCAATAGGTGTTAGATATTTCAGTCTGGAGCAACGTGGTGGACTGACTGATTGAGTGTCAATACATTGGAGAAGAACTTAAATGTCACTAATTTATATAAGTGGTTTGTGTATGTTTTCCATATATGGGTTTGCAGTGTTTCGTATATTGTAACTGTTGATCTGTACATTAGCTACATTTACTGTATGTTGTCTCAATAAGGCTTCTACCATCCAATCATGCCACATTGTACTGAATGACAGGTCTGGCAGTATAAAAATATTTTGCTCACATTACTACTGGTTCTTCACAATCAGACATGGAGTGGTCAGACACGTAGTGTGACCAGATGTAAACCGGCCACTGCAGATTAGCAAGATAAGAGACGGAAAAGCAGAAAGTTAATCAGTGTGCATGTGCGTTAAATACAGATACCAACAACACTGGAACCTGTTCATCAAAGCATCCCTCCATATTACTTCAATATAAACTCCACTAATGGCCTTCGTACCTTTATGGCCGTTGATAAACGTTTGCTGATATAATCTCATGAAGTCTGCCATTTAACCATGCCACTGTGTGGCCAACAACACCTGTAGCTGCCTCACAAAAGTAGCAGAGCCCCAGATTGTCTCATATGTATAGTATGTGATTTTTGTGGGTCTGTCAGTCCTACCTATGCCTATGCACCACATCCCAGTAGATTACAGTAGATCACTCAGAGTGACTGAAAACAACCATGAAGAGGCCCCCTCCTTCTCCTGTTCAAACCCCAATGTCTGAGCTCTTAATCCGGTTACTCGCTCAACCGCTGCATCCTCTCTCTTTACCCAAGACACGAGGCTCTAAGGCCTCCCACCAATTAGCTCTTATACATCAATGATTAATCCACTGCAGTGTTCGAGAGACTGGTAGGTTTTCTGTCATCAAATCTTACACAGATATCTTACTGACTGATTGGAAGATGAAATGCTTTCTTTGGGAAATATTTCGGCAAAACTAATAACACAAAAAGGGATTTTTGCACCTTAAAAATCTTGACAGAAAATGACAAAAATTCAAATGGACTGGCCCACACAATACAAACTGCTATAAAAGCAGGCGAAAGGTTGACATTTTGAGACTATGATAAAAATCTCATTATGTATCCATTATGCAACTCATGTGGGAAGGTCTGCCTGGGAACAAGATGGTGAGAACTGAGTCCTTTATAGTCACAAAGAATGGACACATTCATCAAACCGCACATCTTTCCAGTAGCAAATACTTGGCAACATCATCTTGATCACTGGACACAACAGAGTGTCAGCATCCTACACGCCAATGCTCATGGGAATACATGTAAACAACCCGGTGCGAGCATAAACCTAGGCTCTGTGTGTTGAAAGACAAACTCTGTCCTCAGCGAAAAGTGAGTTTTCAGGAACATAGGTCTCACCTGGCGGGGTGCATGCCTCAACAGAAGACTGGACTAGCACAGATCGTCTCTTGGAGGGCATTGGCATCTTCCTCTCTTTGTACTTTGCCAAAGCTGCTTGGACGGCTTCTGTGTGCAAATCTAAGAGAACCACATCAACACAGTTTAGCTACAGCATGAAAGAAGAGCACCAGGCATTTAAAAATCTCAGACAGCATAGACACACATGATTACCAGATCTGAAGCGTTCATCCCGGGTGTTGGCCGCGCGAGACTTGTTGTGTTTGGAACCTGGGAGAACAGCTTGGGAGGAGGCCTGAATCCTGTTGTCAATTTGCAGAGAGGGATCTACACCTGCAGAGAGACAAGACCAAAGCAGGGAGAGGACAGTTCATAACAGGACAAAACCAAATGTTATATCTTCCCCTAATGCTCATAAGCAAAAATTTCAATATTAAAAATACGAGCAGGACATAGAGCAATGCTGCTCAACATTGCTCAACCAAATCAAGTATCCACAAGTTTAAAGGTAATCCCTACTTAGGCTGCTTTCTTCTAATACTGTGGCTTGGAGTGGAGAAGGCTTTCACTATAATTAATCCAGCCTCTCTTGCAGCCTTCCAGCTTTCCAAAGGAGGCAAATACAAATTACACAGACGTAACTGAAAGGAGGTGATTAAGCACCATGAATGTTAAAAAGACAAAATCTTCTAACTTGAGCATTCTAAAATGATCAAACTCCAAAATTCATCAACCCTTCTGTGATCTGTGTGACGCAGGCAGTGATTCATCCTTTAACTTATGCAATTCTCATTTGAGTTTCATTAAGTAACTAGTGGTCAACATCAGAGGGGAAACCCAACACTGCAGCCCGAGGGAGGGTCACAGTCTGAGCTCTATTAGTAGTCTTCTAGCATTGGCTCCACTTCTTCTTCTCATGCTCTCAAACTACTGTATTTTAAGTACATAAGATTTTACATAAAGGAGAAACTCAGGAGAAAGCTTTTAACCCATGACACACAGAGGATGAGATGAATCTAATTTTACTGTACATCACAAGTTTGAACCAGATGAACGTTTTGACACATTAATTATTCACAGAAAATCTTCATCTTCTAGTATTTAATATTCTACATGTTAAAGATCTAAATGCACACTTGAATATGAACACAAAAACTAAAGACATGTCTCTCCCACAACTTGCTTGTATTTCTGTGTTGAGTAATCACAAACCATTACAGTTATTTTAGGCAGATTTGAAGGAGGACACATGCGATGGAACAGGAAGCTGGCAAAGGAACTGCATCTGTACTATAACTCAGCAATACATCTGGCAGGTTTATAAGGTATATTTTCCTGAGAAATTAACAAAGAGGAGAGTAAAGTTTAAAAGGATGCTTCTGTAGTTCTGTAGCTCTTTCTCAATAATCAATTCCAACTAGTGCCATGTTTCCACAGTCTCCTGCTGGTTTTTGCCTGCACTTGAAAGATTTATTCCAACAAAACTGTATACCTAAACATTGCATGTTTTGTACTTAGATATATACATCAAAACAGCAGCACAACAAATAAGTAAATACATCATATTTTTGTGTGAGTAAAATATTAAAGCCTGTCGGGGGGGAAAACTAACTTGAAACAATATAGACTTAGCTCACACTACATATGTGTTATAAAGGGAATACAGCTAAATCAAACAGAAAACTATTTTAATTTATATAAAATATGTGTCTTTTATTCAAATTATTCCAATGAAACATGATAATTGAATGCATATGCTAAAATATGCAGTGACACAGACATTAACCCCTGCAAATTCTCATATGCAAACATAGCACTACCACAAATTTAATCCCACCTCTCTATCGAGGTAGGCAAGAACTGTATCCGTGTGCTGCCCACGTTCCCTGCATGAGTATGATAAAAACACTTTTACGGATATTTTGATATTGTATTTCTGTTGTTGGATGCCTACCACTTCTGGAGGCTTTCTTCCCCGTGGGAAGTGTTCTGAGTGGCTAAAAAGATGAGTAATTTCTAAAAAAAAGTACAATATCCACTCTGATAACTAATGATAGTGTGAGGGACTCCTCATTAAAATCACAGCAGTCCAGCTATATTCATGCGCTTCAGCCAAAGCTGCTACACTGTCTAGTGATAGATAGTTTTGCGTATAAATGATAAAACTGGTATAAGGTAGAATTACTTATATCAGTGGGGGTTCTAAATTATAGATATACGGGTGGTCTAATATGAACAGTAACTTGATTAATTTAAAATGAAAACACATAACATCTTTTGTGAAGATCAAACGTGACTGAAACTATAGTCACATTGTAGAATAATAGAAAGTAGTCTACAAAAATGCCAAAATTAACAATGTAGCCAAAAGCTTCTATGACCAGACTGTGGACAGCCCTGATGATGCGGTGATGTTACAACCTTTCAGCCATCTATATCCAACACCAAGCCAGCCAGCCGGCCATCGGCCCGCCCGGCTTTTCAGCGGCAGCTTAGTGTGGATCAGTGAGCTCCATGCTGTCAGCAGCTCTCAGACAGCAGCAGCAGCACACACTGAAATGCTGAGCAACATTCACGCACACTAACTAAATCTATTCAATAGATTTAGGGTTCAATTGAAAAGGTTCAATTATGCCTGAGGACATTTAAGGACACATAATGCATGGAGGCTGACATACACACAGACAGCATCCCCTGAGCATGAATAGAGACATCAATATATGCTGGTCCCTTATATCGATCTGACAGCCCAGTCACACAACAGCCTTTTCCCAGCTCTCAGAGGTCTGTAAAACAAGCCAGGACACCAGACCCGACTGCTGGGCAGAACACACTTCAGAGACATTTCTGAGCCAATCAGAGTTGTGTTCTGTCATAGCAGATGTTGTCATTGATTTATAGCGAACCCTGATTCATTTTTAGCAACTGTCTGACGCCAACACAGTGTGGCGGCTGATGGCACATGCGCTGTGTGTCGCTTCCTAAAGACTTTGCCAATGTGCATCATGTTCACAGTTGTATATTTGACATGTCCAATCAAAAAGAATGGACGGCGAATTCAGTTTGAACGAGCTGGAACTCAGCAACTGCATTCATAGTCAGAAAATGAAAACTAGCCATTAAAAAAAGGATCATCACTTAAAATAAGATTGGGCACACCACATATCTGTGGTACCAGGAGGTACACCAAATGTTCCACAAAGCTCAATTTGTCACTAATAAACTTAAATTCACAAGCCAACTTTTGCTAAATGTTTGACTTCCCAGTATGGTCAACACCTAAAGCAATTATTTACTCTTAGTGAAGCCCAAACACTAAAATATTATTAAAGGAAATTAATCTACTCCCTCATAGATTTTAACAATCTGGCTTTGTACACCTACTTTATTTCACTAGGCACATGTACAGTCCTACGACACCAGTGAAATATAAGGCAGTAAAACAGCCTATGAAACTTTGTATGGAGCTCAGAAGGCTTCAGTCTATTGGTCTGCAATTTCAATTCTCCTTCAGCTGCTAAACCCTAACCCACTGGTTCATCGTGCTGGATAGATGTGTCATTACTTCCCAACACATCCATTCATCCTGCTTGAAGCATGTGTTGTATATGAAGAATCTCACCCGCTCCATCCATTTCTGCCTTTTATCTATCACTTCCCTTCTTTAGGTGTTAGAATCCAGACTGAAAGCATCTAACAATGAACAGAAAGAAAACACATAAATCCATGATAACAAGAAGGGACAGAGCAAGACAAAGATTGAGAAGGAAGGAGATGATCAGCCCAAGCTAAATAACAGGCCTGCTAACTCCAGTGGAAAGCCTTGAGCTAGCCGCCCACACTAGACTCTGGTTTCCACTGAGGCTTGGTGTTCTGATAGCAGGCCAAACCGAAGACTGCCATGGACCCCGGATAGAGGACAGAGAAGCACGATGCAAACAGACAGCGCCTCCTCTTTGGGATTCACCACAAACCACCTCGACCTTATAGTTTGCCCGAGGCGGCTGGGACTGTGTGACTGCACGACTGGGCTAAAAATACCCAGAATTTATATATAAATGCACGTAGCCCCCTGCACAGTCAAAAGCCACATAATAAGTAACATACAGCTGGGGAACTTTACGCTTCCCTATTTTTCAAAGTTAAAACCTCTTTTCTCAAACACCCACAGTCTAACATGGGATGGCAGGCACAAACACAGACAAACTGGCAATAAAACAAACTAAACATTCCTTCAAATAATTAGCAGTCTGTAAGACAAGGTAACTTACCTAAAGCACATAAGGACATCCTATCAAGAGCTTATCACTTGCATTATGAGAGCAGCATACAAACACACTCAAAGACCAAATCAGAGACATCTAATATTTTCAGTATGTCTTCCTTTCCTTGGTTGGTAAGCACCTGTTTTCATTTGGCCCCTACATGATATATGGCTGATGAAGGGCTATAGCATTATTAACAAACTCAAGGGTCACAGGACCACAGTAAAAGACCCGATACGAAGAATCAAGGACACACCAGCACAGACATAGCTACCCAGATATGTAAAGTATAGCATTAACATTAGAAGATACTTTTTCTCCTTCTGTTTGCTCTCGCAAGGACACCATGCTAACCGCTACGCTAGCAGGCAGCCAGAGCAAAGATGAAACCTGTTCCGGACAGTAACATTCCTGCAGGCCTGTGTGCCTTACCTTGTATCTGTGGGATGTACGGTGCCAACAGCTTGCCTCTTTTCTTCTCATAGCCCTTCTGAGTGATGTCCCCTGTACAGACAGAGACAGAGAAAAACAGAGGAACAGACAAACAGAGAGAGAAGAGGGAGAGAGGGGGGGCAGAGAGATGAGTCATTAGCTCAGCCGTGCCCTGGTGGGGGGTGTGTGTGTGTGTGTGTGTGTGTGTGTGTGTGTGTGTGTGTGTGTGTGTGTGTGTGTGTGTGTCCTGAGTA
>JAVQJF010032683.1:0-27798 GCA_036023855.1 Gadopsis marmoratus
TTACAGACTCTAGGAACCACAAGGAGCCCTGCATTTTGGGAGCGCAACACTCTAGTGTCTAGTAATAGGGTACTATGAGCTCTTTAAGATATGATGGTGCCTGACCATTAAGGGCTTTATAGGTGAGGAGAAGGATTTTAAATTAAATTCTGGATTTTACAGGTAGCCAATGTGATGCTAGTACTGGAGAAATATGATCTCTTTTCCTGGTTCTTGTCATTAAACGTGCTGCAGCATTTTGGATCAGCTAGAGAGTCTTAAGGGACTTATTGGAGCTGCCTGATAATAGGGAGCTGCAGTAATCCAGCCTTGAGGTAACAAATGCATATACTAATTTTTCTGCATCTTCCTGAGACAAGATGCGCCTGGAATTTGCAATGTTACAGTACGTAGGTTCCTTGAAGTTTGTTTTATATGTGAGTTAAAGGACATATCCTGATCAAAGATAACTCCAAGATTTATAAAAAGCCTTGTAGTGCTAAATACCGTCTGATGCATCAAATGTATATGATGATGCATATGGCTCTGCAGCATAGTCAAGACCATCATAGCTGCACCCAAGTTATAAATAAAGTCCAGAAATCAAGTTAAAACTCAATACAATGAACATGTGGGTGAGCAAGTAGTAGAGGAGCATTAGACTAATATTAATATATTTGAGGAGTTGGCAGTCGTTCAAAACATGGCAACTACTCTCCATATTCAAATAAAACACATATAGTCAACAATGTTTGCACTTAGTGTGCCTATGTGTGATGATTAGGTGATTAGGCCTACAAGCCAGCATCCTTCTGTGAAATAATTTCAACACTTTTTCTTGCAGATGTGACTTACATGTCAATAAAGAAATTCACATCACATGTCAAAAAGATTATTTTTTTCTAATGAGAACGTTGTCCTTTTAAACAAAAGTACAAATGATGCATTTAAGGTTGTGATGATGGACAAGCGCCTTATATTATACACACAATAAATTTCATAGGCGTAATGATTATGTAATGTATAATAAAGTTACACAAGATAGAGGTGTATTATAAATACTTTCAGCAAAATCATATTTTAAAATGAATCTGTTTCTTCCTTGTCATTATCATGGTACTATTCTTTGTTTTGTTGTTTATGTTTTTCCCTCCCTGGTATTTCCTTTTAGTGGTTTTCTTTGTGCAATCTCTTGTGTAATGACAACAACCCTCAAACACCATGCGGGGTCGCTGTTGTTCTCAGAACTACCACTAGTCATCAGATGACCTATATTTTGAAGGACCGACCGGAAGTTCCAGTGTTTTGATAAACGTCTGCGGAAGAAGCTGTCATTTGCTGTCGTCTAGCCGATTTCTCGTCAAAACCGAAAACAAATAACAAATTTAACGACAAATGTGACCTTCTCACAGAAAGCCACAATGGGATTTACGCCGAGACGCTTTCTTGGTGTTAAACCGTCGACAGCGCTCCTGCTGGGGCCTTTTCTGTTGCTATTCCTGCTCGTCGGGAGCCGCGGCGAGAGCACCGCGATGGACAACGTCGCCACTGAGAGGCTGGCTGAGGAAAGCCACCGACAGGACAGTGCCAATCTGCTCATATTCATAATGCTCCTAACACTCACCATCTTAACCATATGGCTGTTCAAACACCGGCGATTTAGGTTCCTGCACGAAACCGGACTCGCCATGATCTACGGTAAGACCGCTAACGTTAGCGTCAATGCTAGCTGGCTATGATGCCGTTAGCTCCTCAGACTTGACCAGGAATGATCAGCAGACTGTGAGGTAGATATTGGCAGCAGCTTGAAATAGTTTGGAAATGTAAGATCTCAAAGCAGCTGAGTCGTCATCCCCTTTTTCACCAGTCATTCACCTGCATTTGGAAGCTGCTTTGACGAACAGGTTGAGTGCATCGTCCCCCATCCCTTTCACAATAAATCACCTGGCCCACTTCATGTTTGTGTGTTAGTTTTCTTTTTTGTACGCCCCCAATCTAAAGTATTCAGCACACCCAAATAATTAAAAGCTGATGTTTTAAATAGAAGCTCACCCTATTTCGTTGCACAAGGAACCAGACAAAATCAACCTTGAGTGTCCTCCTCTACATGGCTCATCTTTATAAACTGGCTTATAATGAGTTTTTATGATAATGTGTGTTTTCAGTTTAGATGTCTGAAGCACGTTGTATACTTGTTTTTTGAAAAGATATATATATAAAGGCTCATACTACAGATCCTTGGCTAACTGCTCCCTCTCTCCTCACAATGCCCCCCCCTTTCCCCCCTGAAGGCCTGCTGGTGGGTGTGATCCTGCGGTTCGGCGTCCATGTGCCCCAGAGCACTAGTGACGTGGTCCTCAGCTGCGCCGTCAACGCCAGTCCTGCTACTCTGCTGGTCAACGTCAGTGGGCGATTCTACGAGTACACGTTAAAGGGGGAAGTCAGCCGGGGCAAAGGTCACCAAGTGCAGGACGACGAGATGCTGAGAAAGGCAAGGGGATGAACAGATGTATGCGAGTGGTTCGTTTTCGGTGTAATTACCAGCTGGCAGGCGCCAAATATGGCGGAAAAATATGTCTGGATAAACGGATAAGAGTTTGTCAGTGACTTGAGGTGAAAACTCAAATTCTGTGATTAAATAAAGTTGAGTTCTGTCTGTGTGACTGTACATAGTGCAATAATCTACCTCTGACAGATACCTACGTGTGTATATGGCAGGTCAATTATGTTAATTTAATTAAACACGGGAGGAAGTCACCACTTGCAAATAGATTTATAACCTCTTCTAACTTATGGCTGTCTTCAGGTGACCTTTGACCCAGAAGTGTTTTTCAACATCCTGCTGCCTCCCATCATCTTCCACGCTGGTTACAGTCTGAAAAGGGTAAGAGGGTTAACAGTTCCGATCTTAAACAAATCAGATATTTTTAATGAATAGGCCTTGTTGTTCTCAGCATATTGAAATACATCACAATGCAACGAAACATTTTTTACATGAGATTTTTCAACATATAAGTTTAAAAAAAAGAATGCGCAAAATTTCGTCATGATTATTGTGATTTTTTTTGTCTGTGTTGCCCAAAGCCTAACTAGTGCTGGACCGCCTCTGTTCTAATAAATGTGTGTCTTTGTCTGTCTCAGAGACATTTCTTCAGAAACATTGGCTCCATCCTGGCCTACGCTTTCATGGGAACAGTTATCTCCTGCTTTGTTATTGGGTTAGTCATTTTGTCGCCTCTGAAATTACCTCAGGAGATGCTAATTAGTTTTTACGTTCAGACTCAAATGCAGTAACAGATTGAAAATTTTGCCTTTTTGTTGACTTGCACACTTCTTTCTTCCTAGGCTGATCATGTACGGCTGTGTGTCCTTCATGAAAGCTGTGGGCCAGCTGGGGGGAGATTTTTTCTTTACCGACTGCCTCTTCTTTGGGGCCATCGTTTCGGCAACAGACCCAGGTAGGAAGTGCCATAAGACATGGTTTCCAGAGTCAGATTGTTACTTAACGTTGTCTGTATATTATGGAAGCAGTGTGACATATTGTTCTATTATTGGATTGATCAAGTTATATTATTGTCATGTACATGACAATTACAGTGAACCCGTCGTTTATTAGACCTCAGGCTCCCTCCAAATATGCTCTTACAGATATTTATAAAAAAGAACATATCTGCATTGAGAAAAATCACAGAAGTGAAATCTAGGAATAAAATGTAATAAATATTAAATAAATATATTAAGTAAATATGGCGAGTAATAGTAAAATGTATAAGCTGTAATGTTGTGTGCACAGTATATATGTAATGAGAACAGATCAGAACACAGTCCTGCTGCACAGCGTTTATGTATCTTATACGCTTGTAAACAGTGTCTTTTTCTCCTCTGTGTCTCAGTGACGGTGCTTGCTATCTTCAATGAGCTAAAGGTCGATGTGGACCTGTATGCTTTACTCTTTGGGGAGAGTGTCCTCAACGATGCCGTGGCCATCGTCCTCTCTTCGTAAGCATCAATAAACACACTGCCCACACAGCAGCAATATGTACATTTTCAAGTGTAATGCATTTCTTTCCCCTGGTCCATGAATTGATCGCTTCCTGTCTTCCTCTCTGTCCAATAGAAGTGCTGGGTGACAAAATCCACAGCCCCCCCCCAAAAAAAGTTCAGATGAAGCTCATGCGAGGCTCCAGAAGTCTGTGTTAGATGAATCAAGTGGGTGTTTTTGCAAAGTTGCCTAACCTTTTGGTGGGCACAATTCAGCTTTTTGTTATCCAGTACAGTGTTTCCTCGCTACACTGCCGCTGAGGGGTAGTAAAACAAAGAGGGAACTTTGGAAGATACCTGCTGGGTTTGTCTCACTCGGACTGTTGAAGCTTCATATTAGCTTCAGGGGAACTTTAAAATGGATTTTTACACAGAGCGAGCGAGGACTGTGGATTTTGTCCCCCGTCACTTAAATTACAAATGCATTAGGGGGGAATATTTTCATGGGCAGTACGGACAGGAGAAATAAATTGCAGTGACCAGTAACTCTTGAAATGTACATACACACACATGCGTGAACAAATGTAAACACTATCCTTCAATTTGTAGTTCTGTGTTACTGACCTGAGCTGTAATGAGGCTAATTGTTGCATATTCAGCTTTTTGTGTTGTGCAGTGCACACGAATGGACACTAATCATACTAACATCAGTCCCTGTCATTTCACTGCCTGCCGTCCTTCACCCATCTGTGTCGTTCATCGCCCGCCTGTACGTATGTATGCAGTGTTCTCCTCCGCTTGGAGAAGCAGGGTAGGCAGGGGGCTGGAGCTGCGCTCTCCCCAGGAGACGATGGCCCAGCCTGGCCCGGGGAGGCCGAGGAGTGGCTGGGAGAAAACCAGACACTGACTCCCCGGTTTGTTTGCGTGGTTGTGCTGGCATTTCTAGTGTTAGACCCTGATCATCTCAACTCAGTGGATGTGATGCTGATCTTTTGCTTAGAATATAGCCTTGAACCACCACCCGTTAGGATGATTGCTGCCCTCCCCTACACCCTGCTGCCACTGCAGTCCTTTCATATCCAATCCTTATATCATTTTTCAGTAAAAGAGGTCATTTGGGTGCTACTCCTGATAAATGTGTAGCACCTGAATTGGTTGTTTTCTATTGGATGTCAACTAAATGGTGTTGAGAGATCCAAGATCCAGTTAGAATTAGGCATGCAAGACCCTGACCTCCTCCCTTTTTATGACTGTAAAACCCAACTCCAGTCCATGTGTGTGAAGACTTTGTTCCTATTGTTTTTTTAAAGCCTAACCAAAACCCTGTAAATTCATACAATAAATGAAATATCAGCCATTATTGGATTTGGGTTGCTGCAGGTTTGATTTGATGCCTGACTTGAGCATGTGGTTTCACATTTGACCAGTTCCCCTTCCTGGGTTATTAGTGTCTTTACTATGTAAGATATTGTCTTGTCTCTTTGCCCTTCAGCTCCATCGTGGCGTACCAGCCTGCAGGTGACAACAGCCACAGCTTTGAGGCCATGGCCTTGTTGAAATCCTTCGGCATCTTTCTGGGCGTCTTCAGTGGATCTTTTGCTCTTGGGGTGGCCACTGGACTCATGACCGCTCTCATATCCTTTCGCCTGTTGCTTACCATAGTACACATTTATATTCACCGGTATGCAAAAGCAGCAACATAATAACGCTAAAGGGTTTGAAACCGTTAAAGTTGCTGCTGTTTAATCATTATACGGGCAGCTTCGAGTCGTATTTGACTTAGATCCTGAAAAGCTGTTATGGCTGTCCCAATCAGTGCTTACGTATTGTATAAAGCTTTATCTGTTTTATTTCATCAAGACAATGTCTTTCATACCGCCTCTGTATATATACGTGTCTGTGTTTCTGAAGTGTGCCACCTCTTGTTTTGCTCCTTGACTTTCAGTTTTCATCACGTGACCAAGTTCACTAAGCTGAGGGACTTCCCCCTGCTGGAGACTGCTCTCTTTTTCCTCATGTCCTGGAGCACCTTCCTATTGGCTGAGGCCTGCGGGTTCACAGGTACACCTGCACACAGCACTCACGCATGCAATTTAAACATTTTGTCATCTCATGTTGACTTTGTGTTGGTCTTGGTGCTTTTTTGATAAAAAAATGTATTGCTAGTAATTAATGACATTTTAGTCATTTCATTATTCTAATTTTTTGTTGTCTAGTTTTAGTTATCAATTGAGTGTAGTTGCTTCATTTTAGTCTTGTATTTTAGTTTTTATTCTTAGAAAGTTCTACCTATTACTTAAAAATGGTGCCGCAGTAATTAGTACAGTAACAGCAAATTAACTCACCAAACCAATTGAGACACAGCTCAGTCTAAAGCAGCCAATTAATACACATTTTGTGCTCTAGTGAGTATTAACAGCACCAGTCAGTGTACAGTATGTGGGATTGACTTAAACTACAATGGTCGGGTTCATAGTAATAAAGCAACACAGGATCATACACAGACAATACTTGCTGGATCAATAAATGAATGGTTTTGGTATTTCTCAACAATAACCAAAACATAGAATATCACCAGACTTGCATTTTAATGCTGTTTTTTTTATTTTTATTTTTTTAAATGTGTTCGACCCCTTCCAGTAAAATATAATTCCATGTACTTTGAGTTGTTATTGAAGTGATATCTGTGGGTTGTTCTTTTTTCCAGGCGTAGTGGCTGTGCTGTTCTGTGGGATCACCCAGGCTCACTACACCTTCAACAATCTCTCCCCCAACTCTCAGGACAGGACCAAACAGGTGATATGCAAGCACATATCTTTTCTACTTGTTCTCATTGTGCCTTCTATCTTTAAACAGCTTTAGTCACTGATCAATGTACAATGTAATAATTTTGCCAAGACCAATACTGCCACTACTAATGATAATAAATAGCTTTTATTTCTATAATATTTCCAGCGATTTACTACAGATCACAGAGAAGTGCCTTGAATGAAAATACTCAGAATAGAGGATGTTTTGCTTCTTTGGCAAAAGTACAAACCATCAGTTATGTTAAGTTGCAGAACGTTCTTAGAAAGCTGATGTCATCTATGCACTGACGTTGCGCTGACAGATGGATGTTTCTAATATTACCAGCATATATAGGCAAAATAACACTGACACGATGTTTGTGGACGTGAGTGTGTAGCACAGCACCGTGTTTCTGAGCAGCTAGATGGGATCTGAACTAGTGGAAACATGTGGTCATCTTATCAACAGCAGCCATGAGACTGAGGATCACCAAGACGTAATTTTCTCTATCTCTTAATAACTAAAGATAAAAGCTGTGAGAAATTTAGTTTTGAAGGCCTGAAAACCAGAGTGAATGTTTTTTCAGCAATGAAACTTTGGTGGGTAAATTAAGAGCAGGCACTGACAGAGTTCACAGATGTTACTTTTGGTAGCACAGCATGGTGGTGGACTTATTGCTCTGGTCTTTTATGGCAATAACTTTATTATTAAAGAATCTAAAACATAAAGTCATCATAATTCATTTGGGGAGGGTTTACATGAGATTGTCCAACATAGAAAAAACCATTGCCATTCATGTCCACACCTAGCTGTCATTTCCCCAAAAGCTATACACCTACATGACTCGGCAGTAATAAATAGAAATAGTGTAGAAGGAACTAGAAATCCTGCACACTGTTGCTCACTTGTACTTCCTTTATTTAGATATAAATCTTACCTGAATTCTGGTTCCTTTTTGATTTTAGTCTTATCATTTAGATTTAGGGTGTGCAAGAACATTTTTGAAGTTTTAAATGTCTAAATTAACAGTGTAAATTTCACAATACAGGGAACATTTGGCACAAATGCCATCACGAGTCATCTCTGACTATAGTGAATGCATGCAAAGCTTACAAGAAACTTTCTCATGATACGTCCAAACGTCCAAAACGCAACGTGAATTTTCAGTTTTCATGCAGCTTGTTTCCATGATTTATTTTGTCTCTCTTGTCTTCTTCTTCAGCTGTTTGAGCTGCTGAACTTCCTGGCAGAGAACTTCATCTTCTCCTACATGGGTCTGACTCTCTTCTCCTTCCAGTCACATGTCTTCAACCCCATGTTCATCGGCGCCTTTGTATCCTTCGCTAAACAAATCAAAGGCTTCCTGGATGCTCCACAGATGATTGGCTATTTGACGTAGAATGTTGTTCCACATGTAGTTCTTTTTGGCTCCCATGAATGCAGCACATTATGCCATAGTTCTTGTAGTTAAGCTCTACCTCCTGAGCCGCAGCCGCCCATAACAACAACTATTTAAATACATCACCTCACCTCACACAGATTTTAAAGAAGCTTCTACTCGGTGCTTCAGGGAGCCCAAGAATAACGGATCTAGCAAAGAGATTTGTAAACATGAGGTGGAATTTCCAAATTGCCATGTACCCACGGTTATTTTCCATCCCAGCATGCACGTGCACGTATCACTTCGCACTGTGTTGTGTCCTTGACCCTTCTGCGTTGCATAGGTGGCCGTGTTTCTGGGCAGGGCGGCAAACATCTACCCTTTGTCCTTCCTGCTCAACCTGGGTCGCAAGAACAAGATCGGATCCAAATTCCAGCATGTCATGATGTTTGCGGGTACGGTGCTGACACAAGAAAGTCTCGTCAACTCTGGGCTCTTGAATTTTATACGTATTAAAGATAAGGAGTTTACGCTTATCAGGCGTGGACCACAACTACCAGACTACTTCTCAGTTGGCGCCTTGTTCCAATCAAATAAATTGTCAGTGGAACTGAGCAGGTCCAAGCCTGTAGTTTAGATAATGGTGTGTTATGTCTCTTTCTAGACCAACAACACTCCTACTCAGATGCCGTATTGTTATGAATAACAGCCCCTAAGTCAGCTGACATTTACTGTTGAAACTGACTAAATAATAACTCCCTTACGTGTCTCTGCACTTATTGTTTCTTTGTGTCCGAACCCACAAGGTCATTTCCTTTTTATTATGCAGAACATTTAAACCATTTGTGTTTAACAAGCTTGAATATAACTGATTAGCACTGTTAAGTGCAGGTCGACCTTGCCAACAAATGTGCAGCAGTAAAAAGAAAAAAAAAAGAAAAATGAACCAGAGAGCAGTGACGTTAAACATATGTTGTGGCTTTTCTTGGGTTAATGATAAATGGAAATGTCTGTAGGCCTCTCTAACGCTGTGTTTTGGTGAAACCCACAACCACACGCTGTTTCTCATTCTCACACTTGTCTCGCTCATCTCCTCCAGGTCTGCGCGGGGCGATGACCTTTGCTCTTTCTATCCGAGACACGGCGACTTACGCCCGTCAGATGATGTTTTCCACCACCCTCCTAATTGTCTTCTTCACTGTCTGGATCTGCGGAGGGGGCACCACACCTATGCTTACGTTCATGAGCATACCGTAAGGCTGGGCATCTGTTTGTATGCATTTGGTTCTCGTTTGTTTCATTTGCTCTATTGACCGTTGTTCTGTCAGTAAGTGTTGCTACGTTCTTCTCTCACAGCGTGGGTGTGGACTCTGATCAAGACAACTCTGTAAGTAATTAGTAAAGATTGAAATCTCCATCTCCTGTTTTTTACTGTTAAGTAAAAATGTTTAATGAAACTGGTAACGAATTATATAATGTGCTGCTTAACAGAGTTCTGCGGTCTTGGATGGGTCACAGCGGAGGAACACCAAACATGAGAGCGCCTGGCCCTTCAGGATCTGGTATAACTTTGACCACAAGTATCCTTTGAGCCGTGGGTCACATATTGGAGATCCTGTCTTCAGATGTGTGGATGCTAGATTCTGCTTTGGACACCAGGGGGTGCTCTTTACAAACTGAGAAATATGCAGCAGTAAGGTCTTCTTTCTGTACAGGACGTTTACAGTATTTTACAGCGTCAAACACAATATAGTCAGCTGCATTAACAGAACAGTCCTTGACAAAGCTTGTTGTCCAGCTACCTGAAGCCCCTCCTGACCCACAGCGGCCCTCCCCTCACTGCTACTATGCCTGCTTGTTGTGGACCGCTGGCTCGATGCCTCACCAGTCCACAGGCCTATGAGGTTTGGACACACAGCCTAATGTAATATAGTTAAAGTAGTACTTTTTAAAGGCCCAATCAATATCTTCTTGTCCATCTGAAGTACATGGACATTTACAGGTATAATAGTGTCATTCGTGGGTTTTATATTTTTGTTTCTTTGCCAATTATTTGAAATGCATACCAGTTTTACAGAATGTAAGATGAACAGGATTTAACTTTGAAACCCACTTAATAGTTTAGATTTTGTTAGTCCATGTATTTAAAGACCTTATTAGGAGTCAGCAGGTTTTAACTTGTATGTTGGCATTAGGTGGTAGAACTCCTCTTCTGTTGGATTTTTATTTAAAGTAGCAGTTTGGTTAAGTTCTTCTGTCCTTCTCCTGTGGCTACATTCATCTTCATCTCTTTCCACACACCAGAATGAAGGTCGGCTCCACGACGACGACTCTGACTTCATCCTGAATGATGCCAGTGTGAGCTCCATGTACGCCGACGTCACCGTCAGCACAGACGCCTCCGGATCCCACACCATTAACCGGAAGCGCTCCACCGCCGGGGGCGAGCCGTCTGATGAAGGTCTGGATCACGAGCTCGCCTTGGCGGAACACGAAGTGGCGATCAGGGGCACCCGCCTGGTCCTGCCCATGGATGACCCGGTGGAGCCCCCGACCACTGTCACCCTGCCCCCGCCACCCTCCCCGCCACATTCCGACCCTCGCAGGCACAGACTGTAAGAAGGCTTGCACTGTCAGGATGCACTTTGTTCAGTTCTCAGCTTCAAAAATCACAAATCATCTAACTTGATTTCACAAAAAAATGGCATCTGATAGTTGATTTGTTTGGATTTTTGACTGAAATGACAAACCGCTACAGTTCAAGTCATATATAAGCACCACCTCACCTGTCTAAAATGGTTTTAAAATAACACACTTGAGGCGTGCTTGATTTTACTTGAATGTGAATGCACTACATGCAAGGTAAGGTACTATAAACCAGGTGTACATGTAGTTTAAAGGTTACTTAAAATCATGCGAGATGCATATTTAGCCATCAGTCGAGGAACCTAAACAATGGGGCTGTAGTATTTGCTCCTCTGTGTGTACTACCGTGGTGATATGCCAGTGCTGTTGTCTATGCTCTCTAAAAAGCCCAACTCCCTCCAGCTGTATGGGGCGATCCCTCAGCGTTTCATATGCAGCGTACCGTTTCCTCTGTGGTGAAGTTGCTCCTGACAACGGGACCTGTATTTATCTAGCTTCATTTAAATATGTGTAAGATACAGTGACTAGCATTTAGGGCAGTTCACTTTTCTCTGGTACCACTTTGTAACATTCAGTGGCGTTAAAAAAGCATTTACACTACAGTTACATTACTAATCTATCCACAGACTGGGAAGTGTGATGTATGTCGGCCTCCCGTTCAAAGGTCATTGGAGGGGGAGGTTCAAAGAGGAGGAGCTGGGGATTGTGGTTGTGAGTGAAGGTGGGAGCCACTAGACAAGGACATTGACATCTGTGATGGAAGCAGTATTAAGAGTTTTGAATTTTAACAAAAAGATTGTAAGTAGATGGACCAAAAAAAAAAAATAAAAATAAAACAACCAAAACACTCAAACTGCTTCCACAACAGAGCCCAGGAGTTTCTCCACTATCTGACATTTGAGCACTGCCTGCCTCTTTCTCTTCTTGATCGGTCTTTTCACTTAATCATTTATTTAACAGAACTGATGTATTTATACACTGGTTTTCAATATTTTGCTTATTTATTATTTATTTTTTTGTAGTGTGACAGTAGTAATTATCTTGCCCTGTTAAAAAGTAGGACTGCTGGGTGGTGACAGGCCGATGTTAAGCACCTTTTTCAACAAAAAACAAGCACTACGACTCTTCCCACATGAGGTACGTTTTACTGTAGGGAAGTCACAAGGGAGGTGGATATTCTGTAGCAGATCCTTCGACTTTATACTTGGAAACTAGAGCTTCCCCGTGTGTGTATTTTACAAATTTGTGTGTGTGTGCAGCTGTTGTCAGAATGAAATTGTCCAAATCTACTGACGCGGTTTTTAGGGCTAATATCTGTTTCTGGGTTTTCTGTCATCATCTGGTTAAATCATCATCTTCTTAAAAAAAAAAAAAGTAACTCCTGTGTCTTTGTGATGTTATATCATCAGATATGACTCTTGAGGGTTGGCTGAACTGTTTTGAATTAAAGTGCCTATTCCGAAATTAAATTACTTAATGTAGATTTGTACATATTTTGATTTGCTAATGTGCAGTAAAATTATGTTTCTTGGTTTTTATGTGACACAAAACCCTTTGATTGCTGTAGAATACTGTATTCCCAGTTATAATTAGGCCGTTAGGTGACTGTAATGTAACTCTTTTTTTTTTGTGTGTGTATTCAGAGGCGGAGAGCCCAAAAGAGTTCAAACTAAAACGCTGTACTTTCATCAACAGGAAATGACAAGTCTCACATTTATTTTATCAGATATAATCTCTGAACCTCTGAACAATGTACTTAAGGAAAATGTTTTCATTGTTTAATTAGGATTATTTGAATGCAACAACAACCTTGTTATGTGCCAGTAAGGTCAAGGGAAAGATACTATTACAGGAGGATACCACTTTTTACTCATGCAGTCTTTTTTGCTGCTTCAAGCTCCTTTGTCCTGTTTCCACTATTATTTTATATATTTTGCACTGAGGCTTCTCCTTAGTTAACGGAGACCCTGATCTGTCCCGTTTACTGCTATTTATGACCGAGGTAGAGATTAATTCCCTGGTCAAAATCACATTTTCATTTTAACGGTGTCAAGCTGCACGAGTTGTCTTTTTGATCTTCAAATAGTACTCTTAATATGAGTTTCTGCATAATCACCCGGAGACGTGGAAACTAGTTAATTAGCATTTTGTTCTTTCAGTAACATACCCTTTGATTTTCATTTGTTGTTTCAATGTAATCGGAACCATAGAAGACGAACTTTGTTTATATGGGACTTTTGAAGAAACCGTTGTGAAACTAAAAATCTCAATGTTACATTTCTACTGTTTGTGGAAACCGTTGATGACGGCTGTATTTGTGAGAAGTACACCTGCAATAGGTCTATATGTGAATGTTTTTAAAATGTGAATTTATGTTGAGGGGGAAATTCTCTCTGAATAATTTCCCCCGATCCTTAAGTTTTTAACAGTGTCTCACCAGTCAGACATATTGCAAGTGTACTAGAAGAAAATAAAAACAATGCTTGGAAATGACACATCTCTGCTTTTTCAAATTGTGCAGTCCCATAAATACTATACCCTACACCCATTTTGTTCTACTAAAGGAATCTCTGCAATCGTTCATTCCTCAAAATCCTTACTTATTGCATTGATGCTCGTGTACAACTTACTCCTTTGACAACAGTCGTGTCATGAAAGGATGAGCAAACCCCCCCATCCAATGATGACCACAGAGACGTGCTTGAAAATCCCAGACACGTTTAGCAAGTGGACTTTGACTTACTATTGTTTTTTGTACCAATTCCAAGGTCAAGGATGGTGACGTCAGCACCAACTAATAAGTATTTGCTCTCGTAACATTATCGCAAACTAGCCAGCAGGACGAGGACGCTCGTCTTTCCGGACAGTTTTACTTTGAAGGTCAATTCGCTCCGCTTCTTGTGCGCTCTTATTTTGACGATGGAAGAAGAAAAAAAAAAAAATCCCATTTCCGGCGTGAGCCTGGTTGGTTGTGTGGAGCTTGACGCGGCCGCAGATGGTCGTAGTTGTACCGTGTGAGGGTCTCGGTACAGCGGAGCTCCTCTTCCTCCACACGGCGCGTCCTGAACCCGGTAAGCTGCTGCTGCTTCTCTGTGACCAGTCCGGCCAGACGCTCTTTGTCCTGGAACTATGTTTAGACAAACCCAACCAGTTAGGCTGCTGCAAGGTGGTTGGTTTTGTTTTTTTGTTTTTTTTTGTACTTGAGCATGAAGGTTATAGGACGTTTATCAGGCCACTGATACATGTGACCGTTAAGTTACCGCTCTGATGGAAAGGCCAGCTGATCTCCTGCACAGCGTGTCGCCGCCAACACATGTGCTGTCCGCCTCTTTCACACATCTCCAGGCTTCTCGTTTCAGGTGCAAAGCAGCAGTTTGATACCCGGAGAGGAAACAAGCCTTAAAGCTGTCTGGGGCGTTGGCTGTCTGTCCGTCTGTCTCTGTCTGTGTGTGTGTGTGTGTGTGTGTGTGTGTGTGTGTGTGTGTGTGTGTGTGTGAGAGCTACAGTTACATGCTGACTTGTGGAAGAAGTCTGTGCTGCTCCTGAAATCTGTTTCCAGTTAGCAAAGCCTCCTTTTTTTCCACCCAGTGATGGAACCACCGAGTCAAGAAAAAAAACTGCATCACAGAGGTCAATTAAAATTCCTGTACTTCTATTCTATTCTTCGCGCGTTGACATGCATGTAAGTGATGCGTGTGGCTTCAGTGTTTGCCCTGCCAGCTGTTTTATTCTGCACAACGTTGTGAAGTAAATTCAGGATCCTTTTGTGTGACTGACCTCTTTCTCCCTTACACACACACACACACACACACACACACACACACACACACACACACACACACACACACACACACACAGCTTGAATGAAGGGGGCCTGCATGTTAAAGAACTTACCATGAGCTCAGTCCTGTAAAATACATCACAGGCCCATAAAACGTTGTGCCTGCTTGTCATGGTAACTCCCTCTTGTGTTTTCCCCGTTGTGATGTTAATGGAATACAATGTAAGTGGGTGACAGACACTGTTTTCCTTTTCATTGATCCCCAGTGGTAAACGCCATATTTTTTTAATATATCTGCAGTTTTAGATCTCTGACAGCGTTAAGGTGGAATTCGATTGAGAAACTTGGCGGGCAGTTCTGTACGACCTGCAAGCATTAAAGCTTGTTGTGATGTGTTTGGGTGTGCTGACATGAATCGGTGGTTGTGAAATAGATGGAAAGAAAAAAGCTTTTGTGTTATGTGAAAAGAAGGAAGCAAAGCGAGGTAAAATATTGTTGGGGCATCCGAGCCCCCTAGGATGCCGACGAGGTTAGACACGAGGCGACGTGTTGGACGTCAAAATGGCAAATATGTGAATATGTTTTGTGAGTCATCTCTCAGTAGAGTTAGAAAGACTTGTAAAATCCATGCCAAGGAATACTGAAGTTGTTCTGGGGGCCTGTGGGGGCCCAAAGTCTTACTAAGACACTCGACTATGTTGGTTTTCCCTTTAATTTGCCACCCATCTGTGAGGTTACTCAGCCTTGTGGTTTACCAGTTAAATTGACAGTAAATGATCTAATGTTTGGTCCCCTGTGGGGGAAATGGATGTATATTTTTAAACAGAAATTGCTATGTTTGGCTTTCGTTTAGAAACGGTTCAGTTCAAGTGAGGGTTTGTCGTGGTCACTGTTGGGGTACGAATCTGGTAGAACCGTTAGAAACTGAGATTTGTAGGGTTTTTTTTTTTTGTTGGTTGGAAATTTATGAAGGGAGATCGGAATTTGTTGGAGGCAAACAGGCCATCAAGACGGCACCGAGGGCTTAAATGTCACATGTAACTGGGATGATGAGAGGTTGAAGTACAGCTAACCGGCAGCTTCTGGGAAAACCATCACGTCTGTCCTGCCGTAGCGGGACACGCTGCGTTTCGTCGGCCTCATTCTACACGACTCGGATCTGCCGCGTCGGCTTCGCTCGGTCAGGAATGTGGCTCAGCAGCGCCAAATAAAACAATTATCTTTCTTTGTAGGCTGATGAGAGGCACAAATGTTTAACCGAACTCGTTGCGCGGTTTCAAATACTGATGTGTGTTTATTTTTTGGGATAGCACGGCTGGTATCGGGCGTGGGAATGCTCCCAGTGTGCTGTTGCTGCCGTTGGGCCACAGTTTGGGAGAAACGGTGATCTTTAAAGCCGCTCGGCTGCTAAAGATGCTGACAGGTTGAGGAGACGTGGATTGCAGCTCAGGATTAAGATTCGTTTAAAATTGAAAATGACTATTTTGTACATTTTGAGTTCCAACCCCTAATCTATTTTTAAACCACCAGGAAGTCCCATTGAGAGAGGTTTTCTACTGGCTGCCGTACCACGTCAACGATTTAAAAAGCCCGAGTCTTCAAAGGCGAGCCCGCGTGGTCGCGAGGTCACACCGGCAGCACACACGGAGTGTAACACGCGTTCAGCCAGGCGTTTAATGCACGTGAATCCATACAGTTAGCAGCAGCCAGTATGTTGGAGAATTCGGTGTGTGTGCGTGGCTGGACGGTGCCAATTTCACCGTTCCCGAATGAGACTTCCTGTTTCTCAGTTTTCCACCACATTCTTTTGCGATAAGCTCATGCCAACACACACACACACACACACACACACACAGACACACAAGGACATTCACAGATGGTGGGTACAAGCAGACACTCTCACACTATTTTAGTTTGCCTGGTCACATTTGTCCCAGATGTGTGTTTTCTCTCTCTCTCTCTCTCTCTCTCTCTCTCTCTCTTGCTCTCTCTCTTCCCCTGTGTTTTTTAAGTGTGTGCGCGATTTTCCTGTCGTCCACATTACGTGATGTCACCGCTCGCATTTTATTTTTACACCACAGAGATATTGATATTTGTCTTATTGTCAACAAATGTCCAAAATCAACAATGAAGTGATCCTACTAACAGGTATTGTCTCGTTACCTTATTTCTCTGTGCCTCTGAGAAATAGTCTCCAGCAAATGCACAATTTGCTCCTGTTTGAATTGATTTGTTGACAATAAGGAAAATGTAGGATAATGCCAGCCTTAACCACGACATGCCTTACCCCAACCCGTAAGTGAACCAAAAATCAAGTCTTAACCATAAAGTGTAATGGGTTTCTCTGTGGGATGCGGGTTTTTGGCCCCAAATGGAAGGTGAGTCCTCATATTGTGACTTTCTGAACAGATTATGATGATTAAGTACACAAACAGAGTTGTCCATGGCTGCGGCGCTGCCTTCCAACCCTGCCCCCAGCTTCGCCTGCGTAACACGAATTAATTGCACAGTCAAACGGTTTCTATGGCAATCAAACAAAGAGTTTTGTATTGGCAGCTTTGATGCAAAAAAAAAAAGAAAGTGATGTATACGTGCTGTCATGCCATTACACAGCGAGAATATTTATTGCAGAAAAGCAAACTAAAGACATGCAGCAACACTGTCCTCGGAACCGTCTGACGTCAGTGTAACCTGATTTATTTTCTTCCAACCTATGTGGATACTGGCTTGCTTCCTGTCAGCCATTGTTTGCCTCCCATCAGATAACATTTTCATGATGCTGGCAGCCAAGCGATATTATTGCATGTCTACAGCAGCCAATGACATCAGCAATGGCTGTGGACTACATGCACAAAGTTGTCTGCAAAGTTTGCCAGTGCAGTTTTGAGGAAAGGATTTCGGGAGAGGCAAGCAGCAAAACAGAAGATAAGAGTTAAATACCAGACGTTGCCTCTGGCCTGGCCTGGCTTGACTTGCCGTCTTCAAGTGGAGATGGATGAGTAACCTCACCCGGTCAACAAGTAAAGCAGCTGCTGCTGTGTCCATTAATAAGTAATGAATTAGCAGGTCACCGAAAGGAAGATGCACGTGACTTTTGTTGGAGAGCCACACGGCGCCCTAAAATGCTGTCTAATGCTGTTTGTAAGGATCAGCACATGCGTCAGCTAATAGTACGTGAACAGAAAAGTGGGAAGGAAATCCAAAAGAGCCAATGAGTTGTGTGTTTGTGCTGCAAATGGGTTGCCGTAGCATCTTGTGCAGACATTTATGGTTCCCAGAGGACGAAGCCTACTGACTTTGGTGATCCCCTGACTTTTCCTCTAGCGCCACCATGACTTTAACATTTGTGGTTTTGAGTGAAATGTCTCAGCAACTGCTGGATGGACTGCCATGAAATTGGGCACACAGGTTCATGTCCCCCTAACAATGAATCGTTCTAACTGCGGTGAACTCTGTAACCTTCCTGTGGTGAGATTTTAAAGCTACAACAAGTTGTAGTGCTTGACTTAAAGATCATATTACAGGACCTGTCAGACTGTCTCTGTCCACCTGTGACTGACAAACACACAACCACGATTCCCCCTTTTTGTCTCCCCTCCAAAAGCATCCGACTGGGACTCGCCATTAGCAAACCCGTGTCTGTCAGCCAGCCCTTCGCCTATAAAAAGCAATCCCTAACCCATCTGACTCTAGAGGTTAAGGAAAGTCACAAGAAAAGGGAGGATTCGAATGTTTGTGAACGCAGCCGTGGTAACGTCGGTCCTGAGCCAAAACCAGAACGTCCTCATGAATCAGTGCTGACATGCCGCTCCAACCAGGAGGCCAACGCTATAGTTTGTGGTTTAGCTGGTCTGCTAGGGAGTGGTCCGTGTAACAAGTGGAGTGTGTGCGTGTGCGTGTGCGTGTGTGTGTGTGTGTGGAGGTCCTGTCAAAGAGTTGTCAGTGTTCCAGATCTCACCACATTAGTCATACCAGGCATTCCTTCATGTGTTCACCTCACTGTGCGGACACACACGCACACTCGCACACGCACACAGCAGTTTAGGAGAATTCCTTGCAGTTGGCCAGCGTGAAATAACCGAGTGGACAGACTTTAGCCACCTCATCCACCGCACCTCTGTGTGTTTGTGTAGCCGTGACTTTGCCGTCATGTTGCGTATTATTTACTGACCCTGTAATCACAGCCCTGTGATCCGAGTTATGGCGATCAACGTGGTCATTTTGGTTCTATGTTTAGGAAGTTTACGTGTGTGGTATTTTAGGGAGAACGCTTTTTGGACCGTTGTGTGAGAAATCAGTTGCATAAGGAAGCTTAAGACACACTTCTAATTGAATAATCAGGCACAGTTTTGGGACTTCATTTAACTTGACGGTGGACAGTGGAGGAAGACGTATTTAGATTCGTTAACGTAAAACTACCAATAGCAATGTAAAAATATGCTCCATTACAAGTAAAATTCACTTGCATTCAAAATCTTACAGAAGTCATATAAGCACAATTTATGTAAAGTATCAAAAGTAAAAGTGCTCATTATGTAAAAACAAATGGCCCATGTGAATGTGATATTATTGTATGTTATTGAAACATTAATGCTGATACATTAATATGTAAGCAGCATTTTAATGTTGTAGTTTTATTAGCTTATTTGTTTTAAATGAAACCTTTAACCTGTAACTATTAACTATACATTTATAGTAGTGGATTAAAATGCACACTGTCTCCTTCTAAAATGTAGTGAGTAGAAGTAAAAAGTAGCATGAAATGATAAAACTGAAATAAAATACAAGTATATCAAACCTGTACTTACTGTAAGTAGTACTTGAGTAAATGTACTTGATTACATTATAAAACTAGACTTGGGCTTAATGCACTAAAGATTTGAGACTTTTGTCACCCTTAAAATCTGCTGCAGGTCTTTTCGGAGTTATCCAAAATTATACCTGATTATGATTGATTGAGTATTTACATCTGGGCACATACTATGGAAAAGTAGGGTACAACAAAAGCAGTAGTTTTACTTTATAATTACAGCTTTCACTGAAAAACAACTAGCTGTTTTAGGAACAGATCCGTGTAAACAGATTTTTACTCCCAACACTTTATGCCCCCACACACATCCATAAGTTATTTTGTTATTTTGTAAACCAGGTTCTCTTGCGGGTACAACTCAGAAAATGCTTCCGATAATAGGGATTGAGAGGAAAGATGGAGAGAAATTGCAAATGAAAAAGATAAAATAGATGTTTTTTAAATCCTATTTTCGACTGTTAAAATACAGATGCATTCTTCATAATTTGACATTCGGGACTTGTAACTTTACTTTCAGACATTGGTAGGTTTGCCCTTTAAACTAGCCTATTCACAGCACAGTGAGCAAATGAGTTGCTCTGAATCGGATGTAAAAACATGAAATAAGGTCATGACATCATCTCTGATTCAAACTTGTGTTGTTAGTCACTTGTCTGCCGCTCAAATCTGCCAATTTATGTATTGAAGTTATCAGTTGTGTGGGCTGGTTTATCAGGCAGAGATAAGATGTCTGAGAGAGGAGGCGCCAGATCTCACACACAGAGGTACATAAACACTGTGACATGAATGCTACGCACACATGCAAACACACACACACACACACACACACACAGGTGGACACACCGAAACGCAGATATGTACACCTGGTTATTATGCTTTTACACAAAACATATATTTCAGTGGCACCGTTCTCTGTGTCAGAGTGGGTAACGAAAGGCATCTCATCAGCAAATATCAAAGGGTTTGATTATTCGACCTTTTCTCTTCAGTGTATCAACAGCGCCTCTACGTGGTGGTTTTACTCTTGCAGCCAGAAAAACATGTGGCCATGATTTCTGCATGACCTTTTCTCTCTCCTTGCTTTATTTGTTGTAGTTCTGAGTCTCCCTTGGAGTGATGATGGCAGACAGCTCGCACTGTTTCTACTGTCGGGAGGACCTCGGGGGGAAGCGGTTCGTCCGCAACGAAGGCAAGCCAGTGTGCGTCCGCTGCCACACCAAGTTCTGCGCCAACTCCTGCGCCGAGTGCCATCGGCCCATCCCTCTGGAGTCAAAGGTGTGCGTTCTCTATCCATGCGTTTCTCCTCAGGTCTGTCCAGTGTGACCCCTTTATTTTGCCTCATCAAACTCTCCCCGGTTCCTTCCTTCATCAGGAGCTCAGCCATAAGGGCCGGTACTGGCATGAGGAGTGTTTCCGTTGTGTGAAGTGCTACAAGCCTCTGGCCAAGGAGCCCTTCAGCACCAAGGACGACCGCATCATGTGTGGGAAGTGCTGCTCCAGAGAGGACGCTCCACGCTGCCACGGCTGCTATAAACAAATCCTTGCCGGTAAGACGATCAACTTCACGCCCCGATGTTGCGCTGTTGGCGGTGAAGCAGCGTACTGAGGGGCTTTTTGGAAAAATGGCCCAGGTGTCAACTTACTTAAGTGATTAAATTAACCATGCAAAACATTTCATTTCCCCTGTTAAAACAACTAGCAGTTATTTAAAAACCGATGTAATACAAAATCATTTCTAAAGAATTTAAGTCAAACATAGGATTATGAGACGAGAGGTATTCACTCGTGCTCATCATAAAGTCATGTTAAAAATAATCCCGATCTTAGGATTTCGACCACCTGCTCCTCTGAGCTAATCTCTCCCGATCTATCATCTTCTGCAGGCACAGAGAGTGTGGAGTACAAAGGAAACTCGTGGCATGATGACTGTTTCACCTGTTGCAGCTGTAAACGACCAATAGGATCGCAGAGTTTCCTCTCCAAAGGAGAGGACATTTACTGCAACCCCTGCTATGACAAGAAGTTTGCCAAACACTGCGTCAGCTGCAAAAAGGTTTGACACCTTCCTCGTTCTTCCTGTATGTATGTATGGCAAATCTTTTCAGGCCGTATATGCACTTCACAGGGTTGTCATTTTTAACTAGAGACTAGAATTGTAAGGTAAAGGTGGGGGGTTTTAAAGATGAACATACATAAACATGATGGTAATACTTATGTTCCTACACTTATTTCTTCTCTTCCATCTCTCTCCAGCCTATAACCTCTGGAGGGGTGAACTACCAGGACCAGCCATGGCACAGTCACTGTTTTGTGTGCAGCGGCTGCTCAAAGCCTCTGGCAGGGTCGAGCTTCACCAACCACCAGGACCAGGTCTTCTGCGTCGACTGCTACAAGAGCTCCGTGGCAAAGAAATGCAGCGGATGCCAAAACCCCATCACAGGTTGCTTTAAATTAAAACTGAAAAATGTGTTGTTAAATAAATGAAATCAGTTTTCACCAACGTACAGTATTTTGTTTTTTTAAATCCTGGTATTCAAAGATATTTCATGCAAGTCAGAATTATTAACCTGGTCAAAACTAAAGGAAGAACATCCACACGCTCCAAAATGTTTTGTAGCGTGAGATTACAGTCTCCAGAGATCATGTTCCAGTTGCACAAATTGAATATATAGGAGCTGTTCAAGAATCAGTTTCTCAGCCATAAGTATGACTGGAATGTTCACGTGAACACTATTTACATGTCGGAGACTGGCAATCACTATGATATTACATAACGCGGCATAAATCTGCAGCTCCTCTCGAAGTGAGACAGTCCAGCCTCACAGAAACCAAGAAGTTGGCCATCAAGTGGTAACCTGGGACCAAACAATTTGAAAATGACATATCTAGGCTGCTAACAAAAACAAGATGTTTACTAGTTACTGATAACCGCCTAACTGCAAAAACCTGATCAATAGGCTATGGTCACATGATATTTCCTGACTGCACAGTTCCGGCACAATCCGTGACCAATATGTAAATAAAAGGGAAGCCACACTTGAATGTAAATAACAAGCTGTTTTCCAGATTGGAGTGTGTGGATGCTTTCACGGCTCTTATAGCATTTCTAAGTCAGAGTGTGCTGCTTCTGCTAAGGCAACAGCCCGACGTGATGAAAGAAGGAGAAAGTGACAGATGACTAACTCTCCTCTGCTCTCAGGTTTTGGCAAAGGAGTGAACGTGGTGAACTATGAGGGCAGCTCCTGGCATGAATACTGCTTCAACTGTAAGCGATGCTCCCTCAGTCTGTCCAACAAGCGATTCGTAGCCAACGGGAGAGACATCCTCTGCGCTGATTGTGGCAACAAGTAGAAATGGAGAGCCCGGTCACTGTCTAACAGCGGTTTATACAACCATTATGGGTTTTTTTTTCTTTTTACATAAAGTCTCCATTTCAATATTCTGTTTATTTGTTGGGTTTTTAGGAGATTTAAAAATGACGCGTGTAATTTGTGCCCACTGTTGATTGTTTGCTGTGATGCTGCATGTTGACAGTGAAACATAACACTGGGCTGAGTGATGGTGGCGGCTCGCTTTGCCCAAAACGTTCCATATGAGAGGCTCGGACGATAAAGAGTGTGTAGCCAAGTAGGACTTTTTTCGTTTTCATCGGAAGTGAGCGTGGTCAGGTGCAACGAATGAGCAGCAGATGAATGCATCACTTACCTGAGATACTAAAAGTAGATCTATACTGAGGTAATGTTACGTGACTCTACAAGTCATGTCAAATATTTCCTTTTTAAAAATAGTCACGTTTTCTTACGCAAGACAATGCTAACACATTTTGTTTTTTCTTAGCTGATGGTGGAGAGTCATCGCTGTCATTCAACACAGTGTGTACTACAGTGTTAGCATAAAGCTAGAGGGTAGCATGTATCATGTTGAGAAATCAATGCGTGTATGTTGCAGCTAGGGCAACATAAATATGAGTTCAGATCATTGTAATTTTATTTTGTATCTTCTTTTAGCACAACAATAACTGCTTTTTTAAGTGTCTTGTTTTTCTACTTTTGAAAGCCTATATATGTTCATGACCAAAAAGAGTGATTTTCTTCACTGTAACCAAAATGATATCTATATTTGTAATTGCTATTTGCCAAAGGATTACTACACTTATTGTATGTTTTAAGTAAATAAAACGTTTATGCACTTTTCTTAACCGATTTCCCTCCAAAGAAAGAGGACATTTAAATATCAAATTGGAATATAGTCAAACTGCATGCCTTGATGTGTTGCTGAAATTAAATAAACTTCCTACAAAACTGAGCATTACATTGATTTCATATTAATTTTAAGGGTCCATATTGATAGAAACGTCCCATTACTACCATGTTACATGTAGATGAAGACAGAATCGTGAAAGAGGACGTGACTGTTTATATGAATCTACCCGTTGTGGAAATGGGAACTCTTTATATTTCCCCTGTATAAAAGGAAGTGTAGCAACAAGCCTTTTCTAGATCCTGCTGACAGAAAATAATGTTTTTACTATCATTCTTGGCAAGATTGATGGGATGTCTTAATGCTACTCGCTTTACGCAGAAAGTCACATTACACACAGAAACGTGTAGACAGACACCACCAAGTACAGGTCTGTTTTTCATGTGACCTTTATACAGTGATTTGGCTTTACATGCGCAAACACTCTGCATGTTTGCAGAAAGCAGTGTACGTTTGTCAGAACTGCTCACGTCTTTGTGTGGGAGAAAATGACTTTTTTTTTAATTGACCCGAGTGGAAAGATGATTTCCAACATGTACATAACCCCTCGTTTTCTCTCTTTCTGTCTCACGCCGGCCAATCACAGCCAGAACACCCTGGCCTCCGCTCCGCACACTGGCCGCGTGTGCCATCTTTGTTTGCAGAGGCGGGTTTGTCTTCTGCTCCATCTCAGAGCTTATTGTCTGGAACCAGTGAGGCACATTGAAGTCCTCTGCAATATTACAGGTCGCTGCTATTGTCGGGAGTCTGGACCAGAATTTACCTTCAGAGATCTCCTTTGCGTTTAGGATTGTTTTACTGATGCAGGTAATGACTTCTGCATTTCTTTCAAGGATTTAATTGTGTTTTGATAAAACTTGACACTTGCACTTTTAAAACCAGCATTAGCAAATTTTCTAGGTGATTAAAACCCCAAATCCTCATTTGGGAATGAGAAGTGTGTTAAATGTCTCTTTTACAGAAAGTCTTATTGTACCACTTGTTTTATTCAGTTAATGCACAAAGATTCATTTAACTGAAAAATACAAAAGAAAAAAACTTTTTTTTTCCTCCCAGATTTGTGATGATTTTTCTTCAAGAATTCCTGAATGTGTTTATCTTTCTGTCTCTGCGGAGCAGCTCGGCCTCCACTATGGAGAAAGGTAGGAACAGTTATAATATTTATATATGGTTTTAAAATAATTCATAGTTATGGTCTTGCAAGAGTAAGACAAGACAACAGAAAATAACTTAGGGATACAAACCTATTTCTCACTCTAAACTATGTAGTTTATCTTTTACATTACAACCTGCGTGGCCGAACTGATCTGTGAGAAAGTCGCTGTGTTGATTGTGATTAAGTCAAGAATATCTAAAACAAAACAAAATACCATAGTTAAAACACTATGTGGCTACGCACTTAGGTATATGGTGTAAATTATACACGAAAGGTCAAAAGCTTGAAGCCAATATGAGACGTTAAGCAGCCTTGTAATATGTTTACCAATTCGACTGGCAGCCATCTGTTGCCTTTTATTACATTTCTATCTCCAGCTTCCACAAACTGGAATCCTCATTTTTCCTGCAAAATGATTAACAGCAACTAACTCAATATTTTAAACAAACAAATAAATAAAACATCCACGAGATTAAGAAAAACAGTTGAGTTTTTTAATTAGTTCTTCGATTTTGGTGCTGAAATCATTGTGAAATCATTCAAATGAGTTGTTTAGTAAAATAATCGTCAGTTGTAGCACTATTTTATAAAAATGGAAAAAATTGAGGGGTTCCTACATGCTGACATTTCTGACTTTACAGTAAACTGCAGAGTTCTCTATCCAGCAACCGATGCTGACCGGCAATTTATTAGATTTCAAACAGCTCCCTCTGGAGCCACAAAAGGTTTTAACACTTTTTTCACTGCCTAAGACCCGTCAGTTGATTTTGATGTGTAAAATCGGTTGAATTCATACTTGGATTATGATATGACCCTGGAAATGCCTGACATTTGGTTTCACATCATGTTGGCCTATACGACTTTAAAGTTTGGATTAAATAACGTTTGTGTCTAATCTTTTTGAAAATAGACAAAAAGCAGCTTTAGAGAGATCTAACTCTCTTCTCAGTGGTGCATTTAATGATTTGCTGTCTGTTTCTGTCAGTGCCTCCCCTCAGTTTATGGGGGGATGTGGCTGACTTCACCTTCGGGTGCAGCCACTGGACACTAAAGCGTCAGGTCTCCATCCCCGCCCTGCAGGAGCTCACCGTCTGCTTCAACCTGAAGTTAGAGGTACTGATGACAAGTTTCCTTTTTGGCACTGCACAACTTAATTCCCAAGTATAAGTTAAATTGCTCTAACTTTCAACGAGAGACTGCGTGGTTCGAGACTATGAATCATGTTTAATATCAACCATATCTAGATCCAGTCTTCGTCACCATGGACCGTCTTCATGTACCGCCACCCTGAGGTTCAGCATGCTGAGCTGGGCTTGGGGGGGAAGTGGGGCCGTTTAGTGGTCTGGCTATTTGGAAAGGAGTGGACTACCCCTCAGATCAACCTTCATGTGTCACAGTGGCACTCGCTGTGCCTGACCTGGACACATACTAAAGACAGACCCGCCCTATATGTCAATGGCAACCTAGTGGACATCATGGCAGGTGGGTTAAATAAGAGATAACTGGGTTACAAGCTTTAGCAAAATAAAAGGTCCCACATCACAGTATTTTATTTAGTTATGACCCATTTGTATTATTTAATTTTTACTTCTCATAACTGTTTTATATTCTGATTGTGCTCTGTTATATTTGTTTTATACATTATATGTTTTTATTCACATTAGATTTGTCTTCTACTCATAGTAGGTTAGTACTTCTATTGGGTCTTGATCAATCTGTGATAGTTGTACTGTGTATTTGACCCTCCTTTTGAGGCAGCCGTAACACATGCTAGCCTGTTCCCTCTCTTCCCTCCCAGCTCTTGACGTGGACACTACTCCCTCCACTTCCCCCTCGGGCTGCCGTCTGGCCCCCAACGGAACGCTCACCCTGGGCGCAACACACCTCCTGGTCAACGGGAATATCCAGATTCTTCCATTTACCAGTCTGTTGGGGAAATTATCTCTGTTTCGTCTATGGGGGCGAGAACGCAGCAAACAGGAAGTGACATCACTGAACTGCTCAGAGGGGGACCTGGTGAAGTGGGAGAGAGACAACTGGGACTCTCAGATTTGTGCTCCGCACCCCGATTCCAGCCTACAGTGTGGTGAGCCAGCGGAAAACGTCCATCACGTCAACGGGAATAGGTTTTCTCTGATTATTTCTACAAAAGTAAAATGCTTTTGTTTCAAATGTTATAAACCTTACATTTACCTCGGCACCCACCAAGTTCTGCAAGTATTGACAAGTTGCATATTTTCTCCCTTCGCTGCCTCCCGCAGTGTTTATACAACAGTCAGTGATTCATTTTACTGCAGTAAATAGTCAGTAAATCAGTCTCATCAAGCGTTTTAGTGGTAGCCTCTGTGGCTGCTTGTGGTTTTCTGTACGTCCTCAGATCTCAGATTAAATATTGACCCCCTGTCGTTTTGTCAGTTAAGTAAATAGAAAAGCCATTCTGCGATCAATAACATTACGATCAGGGGCACTGATCATACAGCTGTCCTAGGTTGTTATTTTCCTGCTGTAGCCTTCATCTTAAAACTAATGTTAACTCTTAGCCTTAAGTAAACGGAAACTCCTTCATTCAATTGAAAATTCTGTTTATAACACCGGGTCAGGGTCAGGAGTTTTTTTCTTTTCTTTTTAACAAAATAAGGGAGGTTTTTTTTTTTGGTGATTATTGATTCTGATTTCTTGGTTAGGCTGTAAGAGATTAATATTACTGTCATCTACACAACATTAAGTGAAGGTTCAGGAATAAACTCTACCGACTCATGGTTTAAATCACTGTGGTGGTCGAGAGAAGAGGGAGGACAGGATAGATGCAGGACTTTCCAGACACAGCACACTGACGCGGCGCTTTCCAAATAAACCAATGTTTATTGCCAGGTTGCAGTTCAAACAAACTCTTGCCTTCTTACTCTGGACCTAAGAACTCCCAAAACCCCAAAAGCCCCGTCATATAAACCCAAGGCTCCGCCCAGCCAAGCCCCGACTGGCCTATCAGGGTATGACTCGCTGATGGGACAATC
>JAVQJF010032709.1:0-34674 GCA_036023855.1 Gadopsis marmoratus
GACACAAGAGACCCTCGGGATAAAAAGAGCGACCGTTCTCCCCGCGTTGCACCCAAAAACTGTCACAAAACGGCGGCGGTGCGTTTGTGAAGGGACCGCCGAGCGCGAATCGCCTCGGACAGCGTTGCAGCGGTGAAGAGGAGAAAGTTCCCCACTTGAGGGCGAAATCAGACTTTTTTGAGGACGCCAAGTTTGAAAAGTGCCAGGAGCCCCGCGGTCTGTCAGATACAACATGCAGCAATGGTAAATATTATTTCTCTGCTCGTGCTTACTTAACTTCTCCAAAAAAAAAAAAAGAATCACACCACCTACTTGGTTAACTATCTGACAACTCTGCCACCTGAACTCCTTGCGAGTAGTTTCTGAGGATTTCTGAGTCTTTCCCACACTTGTTTTGATTCACATGACTCATCCTCTAGATTTCTTCACATGGCTACATTTATAAGAAAGTGGACTTCTTCTGCTTGTTCTGATCTGTTCCTCTCTTTTGTCTTCCCCTCCTTGTCTTACACAATCAACAGTAATCCCTGTAGCATTTGCCAGCCTATAGGGCTTTTTTCAGAAATTAGACCTGGAAGCTGTGACATACGAAGTGAGCTAACAAAATTTCACTTACTTACTTACACTTAATATAATTTTGTAGGTTTCGTCACGCCTTGATCCTGTTCACTCAATCCTCCGCTCTCCATAGAGGAATTAAAAACTTTTACTTGACCCGTTCAGGGGAAAATTATTATCTCCAGAAACTGTGTAAAGAATAGTTTAACTGCTTTGTTATTTGCTTATAATGGTATTTATGTGTATGCCACCTGTAGATTTTGGGCCTTTCTATTCACACTCTCACACAAACCAGTGCATGCTATAATTCATTGCAATTTGGTGTCATGTCTTCAGGTAGCAAGTACATATAAACAGGGCCGATCAAAAGAAAAAAGTGTTTTGGGTGTTTACTTTAATAAATTTGCGCAGTCTTGATTTTATAGCTGGCAGCAACATTTCTCAAGTTATTGTTCAGGCCTAAAATCCCCATCTGCAGACGATCCTGCTTCACCTTTCTAGTGCACACCATTTTATTTTTTTCTGCAACATTTTATTGATTTTCTTGAAATATTCTCTGTCTTTCTGTTTCAGTTGATTTTTGGTCTGTTTGTGTATGTCTTTATCAGAGTAGGTCTTAGACAAAAAAAAAACAGACAAGTGTGCCTGTGTTAGATGTCAACGCAAACAAAAGCTTTAGGTTATTTAAATAGTAGCTTTTAACAATGCTGAACAACCCTTTAATCTGGGATTTTCTCCTAAATACACTTGCCTTAGTGCCTGTTTATGCGTCACCGTGCGACTACGATACCTCTAAAGGGAAGCTCAGGAAGCTCGTGGCCAACCTGTGACAGTGAAACACAGGCAGAAGTACACGGAGGCATTTCATGTCAGTGTAAGACATTTGAGCGTGGACGTATCTGAATGCTTCAGGAGACAGGGAGGAAGGAGGCAGGGGGGCAGAAAACGTGAACCAGAGAGAGAGAGAGAGAGCGAGAGAGATTGAGATGAATGACCCTGCTTAAAAGCACCACAAAATTACCTTCACATCAGTGACATGTGGGTGAGATTAATGTCTAGCACAGTGTTTTGGCCTGGCCTGAGTGTGTGTGTCAGGGATGGCTCCTGAGCCTGAGCCGGTGCTGCAACTACAGTGAAGAATGCCAATTTACATTCCTGGAGTGTCATTTCATTACTTTTATCTCCATGCTGCTTTCTCCCTGCCAGACCAGTCGGGGATCTGTGAAATTCAAATGTTCTTAACTGCACAAGTCACACAAGTTTAAATGCGGATATTTCTTTTTTTATCTGCATGTTTCTGTCTCTCTCTTGTGTGTCAGATAATTATACACTTATTACATTCTCAGAGTTACTGGCAGGGAATAAGTGCTGGTGTGTAGCTGCAAGAAAATACATAAACCACAATATATATATATATATACATATATATATATATAGACAAGAACAACAACAAGAAAGGCTGGACAACAAAACTCCACGTATAATAATGGAGAAAGTGTGAAGGTAAATGCCCTCATTATGCAGTGAGTAAATGCCCCGGTTAAGCCTATAGCGCTGCTACGTGAGGTTAAAGAAAAAGTTAAAGTTGTCAGCAAGGCTGCAGCTGGGTCGTGATTCTTCTGGGTCTGTGGGAATCAGAGAGGGGAGAGTGTGAGAGTGTGTGTGTGTGTGTGTGTGTGCGGGGTGGGAGCCACTGGTTAGTCAGTTCAATAATCTGCTGGACAGGTAGGCCTGTGACGCCCCCCTTAGAGAGGCTGCTAATGAAGAGAAAGGCTGCTTAGTGGTGCTCTTCTCTGACCCCACCAACCCTCCCTGTCCCCCCTGCTGGCTTCCTCTGATTACCGCTTACATCGAGAACTCTCTCCTCCTCCTCCTCTCCCTCTACTCCATCCTCTCGGTCTGGTTTTCTCACTTTCTCACTCCCTCTGTATTTGAAAAGAATGGGTGCATAAAGTGTGCAAAGGATCTTTTGACAACCCATTTGGTACATTTATATATTTTCTGCTCTGCGTTCTTGGCTCCTTTCATTTGTGTGCTTCTTTTCACATTGATGTGATTCATTTAGGGAGAAAATCACTTTGATCTTCGTGTTCATTTCCGGTGCAATTTTAGTTATGACCTGGCTGCACTCTAATGTTAAAATGTGTACTTTCACTTGTGCTAATAGGTATAGATATTCAGCAAAGGTGAGAGAGCAGATACACATCACTGTTTCTGTGATGCCTCGACAACATCAAGGCAACATTCTTGCTGTGGTTTTTATTGACGCAGTAGTGGGTCATCGCTGTGCTGATATGGCCCTGCTTCTCTACATCGGTCCTCAGCCCCAATAATCCCTCAAGTGACTGATAGTGTGTCTTGGCAGTGACAGAAAAGGTAATATTTTGAAAGGGGGAGTGGGGCCATATACCTAGTGGTGGCTTGAGAGGAAAATCTTTGAACAAGACACTGTAACCTAATCTGCAGGCTTCAGTGACTAAACAGAGACGTTGTGAAATGTTAAAACAAATTGGATCGCAGGCGTCCTAATTTAATAAAGAGCACAGTGCGAGACATATTTGATTTAAAACAATATACATATAGTAGACATAATTACATTTTTTGTACCTCAGCACACAAAGTAAGAAACTAAATCTTCACACACTTACACTCCTGAAATCTCTCCAGTTTCCTCAGGAATACATTATAAAATTTGGTCTGTGTTCCTGTGATTCTTCAGTTTCAAAAAAAAAGAAGAGAAAAACAAATAGCAGAAGGTAATGAATAGGGTTTAACAGCTGGTATGACATTAGTCTTGTACTATCACACGGAATGATATCTCTCAGTTTTTAATCTGCTAAATTATAGTATTATCTCGGTGGAAGAAGGTAGGTCGTACTTGGAAATGGCAAATTAATCAGATTAAAATCACGCTCAGTGTTACAAACTGTTTGAGCTGAAAGCTGATTCTTGTACTTACATGTGTTAAATTTTTTGTAGCATAATTTTTTCCCCTACTGGCTTCATTTCACATGCTAATCCAAACACGATCATATTCCTTAAGGAAGGAATCAGGAAAACTGTGGTTTTAGTACATGAACACACCCAGTGTGTGCAGAAGCCACACACTCCCTCAGTCTTTATTTGTTTAAAGTGAGAAATGATAGAACACATTTTGCACAACTCAGCCTTTAGAAATACACCCCTGCTGCATTTTCTGTATTCCTAGACACAGCCATGATTCTTACATTTTCAGCTGTAATTTGGGGTGGCCTTAATTGAGTCTGTCCAGCGCTAATTACCGGCAACTGTGTAAAATAAACACTTCATTGTCACTGGGTGGCAACTGTCCGATTGGAAGGGAAATTACATTTCACTTGTAATCCATACGTTCTTCAGTAGGGCTAGAATATAATTCATGTCGGCGTTATAGAAATACCAGAGACGCTGGTCCGGTGTAACGAAAAGGAGTATAGTTGTAACCAAATGGCTCAGTTGGGAGGTATAGGGTTATGTGGTATAATTTATATTTTATAGCTCCCTCCTGCACTGACTGCACTCCAGAATAAAGTTGTTCGATTTTGTTCCATGAACAGTGAGTGAGAAAATCTGGGATTTCACTTGTGATGGAAACTCCAGACACCACTTTGTTCCTTGCTTTCTTCTTGTATTTTTTATTTTCCTGTTGAGTCCCGTTTCTTGCGTTCAGATCAAAAGACATCAGGCTGCTGCTGTTTCTACTGTATTCACAGCGTATATGTAGATTGTTTGTTTGTACGACTGTGTGCATTTTTCTTTTTGTTTTTGTGGTTATGTGCATTATTTGCCCATGTCCCAGTGACTCAAAAGGCAGGGAAAGATCTCCTCAGGCCATACAGTGATTTGATTAAAAGAGAACAATTTGCCCTAAAGGTGCATTTTCACTTCCCTCCAAAAAAGCTGGTGGAAGAAATCTGATATGACAAGATAAGTGGTGGCTCATGAAAAATTACTGAGGACTGAGACATAGCACGTTGACTTTGGAATTATTGCCCTGAGTGTTTAGTTCTTTGCTAGTAACTGTGCCTGACAATGTTATTTTTACCTGAATAGCCTTTGAAATGATTCCTTGTGTTCCTCAATCCAGATTTCTCTGTTCCAAGCCTGTTTATGCACTGTCCAAAGAAAGGACAAAGTATGCTCCACACTCCATTCCAGGAATTGTCTTCTTCAGGCTTCTTTGACAGTACACAAAAGTATCTCTTAAATGGTATGGCGCCACATAGTGTTATTCCATACAGTTTGATTAAAGAGATTTTCAGTGTTACTGTTCAATAAGAAAAAATGGTGACTTGAGGGACCATAACAGTGGTTTTAAATGTTTAAATGTCAGATTAGTCTCATTCACCCATTCACACATCGATGGCAACGTAGCTGCCATGCAAGGTGCTGGTGCCTCCACCGGGAGCAACTTAGGGTTCAGTGTCTTGGGTAAGGACACCTCGTCCTCATGCGGAGGTGGGATCGAACCACCAACCCTGGGATTAAAGGTGTGCCTGAGCCACCGCTGCCCTTCCAGTGTCCATAAAATCATTTACAGGCTTTCCTTTCGTACCTTTAACACGTTCTATAGTCTTGTCCATTTGCTCTAGCAGGGCAGGGCACTGAATTTGCCCCAAAAAATTCTAACCACAGTAATGGCTGCAGATTGGACGTTGTACAGGTGGCATGGTGGCTCTGTTCGATTCCCCTGGGGGACCAGGCCTTTCTGTGTGGAGTTTGCATGTTTTCCCCATTCCCACTAGGGTTTTCCTCCTTAAAAAAAAAAATAAAGCCCATATAAGGAAAAACATGCAAGAAGAACAGACTGCTTTCCTGCTCTGACCAAGACAGGGCATGACTTGGACTTGGTCCCTGGTCGCCATATCGAAGGCTGATCACTTCTCCAGGCCGTCCTCAGGAGGAAGGACGACTGGGATGTGTTAAATGCAGAGAACAAATGTCATCGGGGGACGCAATTTGCATGTGTGTTTCTGTATGACCTACACGTGTGTGTGTGTGTGTCTCACGTTTGACAATAAAAGACCTCAGTTGTTTGTTGTTGTTGTACCGTAGCCCAGTTTCTACCTTCTTTCAGCAACTGAAGTGAGATAGTTACCTGCGATCAAATTTGTCTGTTTCCTGCCAACTTCCTGCCCTTGCCTTACCACGCCGGCAGGTGATACGTACCAGGTAGATGTTGTAAAGATGGTAAAGATGTCTACTCTTCCATCAACACTGACATCAGTAAGAAGGGAGGCACTTTCTTGTTCTTCCACCTGTGACCTCTGAACAGAGAAACAGTTGTAGTAGTCATTAGACGACAGATGTCAAACGCCTCCCTATGCCATATTCCAGTTAGTTGGATGGATTCAGACGGGCAGTGTTGAAGGTACAAGGAATCTGTGTGGCTAGACCTTTGCAGTTTTAGGCTCAGAGATGCTCACGGGAGATATTTGGCAACAAGGTGTGTGAAAGGCCACTGATGAAACTGTTTGATCAGGCTGGTTTAGTTACGCTGCAGGATCCATGAAGGCATGCTCCAACTCTGTTCTCAGTTTTGGCTCTGCAGATGTTCAGATGTGGGCGTTTGTCTTGAACTAGACAGGGGACCTTCTTTGGTCCAGGTGCTGAGTACCATACATGCTTTGTGCTCCTTAACCCTCCTAATCTTTTATATCTGTGATCATCATAGGTGGTGTGGTGACCATTGGCCTTTCATGCAATTGCCTCAGAAAAGGAGGCAACAAGGAGCTTTGTTGTAGACCTGCTTTTAGTTCTGTGTAAGGCCAGTCAGGATAAGTTGGCATTGCCTTTCCTTCTCCTTCCTACTGTAGTTGGTGCTTAAGTTTATAACTTTTTGTCCTGTTTGCCTTTAGTCATTTCAGTATAATATCAGAGGATTCAAACTATCGTGGGATATGGTATCAATTACAGTGAACATTTTGTTGCCACTGCTGATAACACAGTTTCATGCTTCAGTGTGCTCCAATACCCAATATCAGCCATACTTTGGTGCAAAATACTGTCAGGTTCAAGTAACTGAGCATGGGAACACTCCTGTCCATAAATGTGTCACACTTCGCATGGCTAGCTGGAATATTATAAACATAATATGGCATTGGGTACCAAGTTGATGACATGTGTCCCATTTGACTTCCACAAAGAGAAAACTTTGTCCAATGTGTGGATTGATAACAATAAACACACACTGTCTAATGGAGGCATCTCTAGAGCAGAAATTCAACACAAGTGACCCAAGGGAGATTTGAGCCACTCTGCAGAATATTCATGGAGGACTTTGGACATTACTGGTACGTACTGCAGGTTCTATGTTTTTACTGTTTCATTTTGTTATTACATAATAGAAAGGGAACAGGAAAGTATATACTCCTGTGATTAATCCAACCATTATGAAATGTATTATATTAATTTATTAAAAAGCAGGTTTTTGCCAAATGTATTACATTTTGTAACATTTCATCTATGTTAACGATTAAAGAAAAATAATATTTTAATTGTCATTTCTTCAGGCTATTCGAGGCTACAGTCATAAAGGCAGAAGACAGACTTCATAAAGAGGAACATTTATATCACTCAAGATGTATTCAAGTGCTCACTTACTGGGTTTGTTTCTGTTTCACACCTCTAGTGTTCATAGAGCCATATACAGGCTTTCCCTGGTACATTTTAAAGCTGTTTTAATGTTGTGATGCCTTACCAAATACCAAAAGTAACTGAAGACAGTTGTTATGTTGACAGGATTATTGTGTAAGAACTATACAGCTAATAAATAACATTTTGATTGAATGTCTAAGCTGTCTACACGGGAGGCATTTCAGACCCATTTTTTTGTCGCCTGTCTCACACGTATCTGACGGGACAGATAACACTCCTATTTTAATCAATAGTTGTCTACAAAGCCTTGCGTTTTACTTGTGCTATACGCACATATACCTGACCTGAATCATATTTTCATGCTTCAAATTTAAAAAATAATAGATCTACTGGCCCACTGTAAAAACTACTGTTACTCTAAGTAGCCATTTACATGTTCTTGTGAATGATTGTGTTTCCATTCTTTTACTTTTATGAATGATTCATATTTGTCTAAAAGTAAAAATTAAGCAACAGTTTATTCAATATACTGTAGTATCCAGGTGTGGTGTATACAGTAAGTCTGACTACCAACAAAACAGGTATCTTATTACACTTAAATTTAACTTACTTGAGTATACTGTTATATAGAAATGCTGGTTCTGACCAGTTTTATAGTTCTTTCTGTTCCTGTTAAAATGCAATAGTCAGCTGTAAAGCGACTACCACATCTGGCTCTTGTTGAGCTTTCAGGTTGGGGAGTTAATATTTGAGCGTGGGTAACATTAATCTGCGTGTTCATGTCGGTGTGTAGCAGCCAATGTGTAAATCCCATATATCCTGGCCAAGACAGCAGTAGTCGCCTTGGTTTTTCAAGACTTTACTTTCACCAGGTTTTATCTGACAATGATTCTTATCTGAATATATTGATAATGTTTCAAGCACACGTGTAAACTTGTGGGCTAAATGTATAATCTAGCCTCTATTACCCAGTCTCACTGCAGAGATTGGGCTCTTTAGCCTTGATTTTATCTCGATGATTTTTGATATTACTTTTAAAAGATCTGTAAAGCATTTCAGTGCATTGTGCATGCATTCAATTATGTTGTGGAACATTTTCATGTATTCATGTCCAGAGCGGATTGTGTGCTTACATCAAAGAGACCCGCCCTGCTGACAGCAACAGTCGGCTCATAAAATACCTTCAAGGGACATTCATTTTTGTTCAAGTAACAAAGCATACTATCAGCCGTAGTGATTATGACTCATCAGTCGGAAGCAAAGGAGAAAGTTTCAGTGAGGTTTTTATAGAGGATGGATGGGTCAATAAAATGTCGTATGTTGCCATGGAGGACTGGTGTTGCTCCCCATTTCCTACTGACAGTCAATGGTTTCTTTTAACCAAGACAAACCCAAACCACGGTGTAAGTACTAAGTACCCATTTTAAGCCAAACCAAGCACCAAACTCTTTCCCTAACCCTAACCAAGTTGTGTTCATGCCTAAACCTAACCAAACAGACCTAACCAAACATTAGCCACACTGACAAGGCACTGACAAATGATGTTGTCCCGCTGATAGCTGCGTCAGATCAGAAAACATTTATATGTGTTGCTGATCTGAGAATAAGTCTTGGTGATGTAAGAGTTGGGCAGACTTTGTGCACTTACTGAGAGTCAGGCAGGTCAGCCTTTTAAGCATTTTAAACAGTAGAAGCTGTTGTCGCTAACACACCTGCTACCAGCCGCTCACGATATCAAAATTCATATTGTTCGCAATGGGTCTAGACCTCATGGTTTGGCGGGAACACATGGATTAGATCTGATTTGATGGAATATAAATCTGTTCACTTTTTATAAATGCTCTGATGACACAATGTTCTTACAAAACCCGATAAACAACATTTAAAAACAGGAGCTGATTTGATGCAATTTAATGCAAACTTCCTCCTTCAGTCTGACGCCACAGATCAAACTGTGCCGTGATATTTATCCCTATCAGCTTCTCAATCTGAGTCGCAATCTCCAAGGGAGATTTTAATTGATTATGCTGCATCTATTGACTGTACTGTGCCACGCAATACATCACTACACACCTGGATGACATGTTTGAAGCCCTACCCTGTGATTTTTGGTGACAAAGATGCTATTTACGGTGATAATCATAGTAATTAAGCAGTCTAAGAATGATGGGATTTTCTGTGTTTGTTTGCGTCTTAGCTCACTTTTCCTGTTTAAGGGAAACCTAATGCTCATAAACTCTCTGTGAAGGGCACATCTGTTATGTGTGTGTGCCTGCGTTCAAATGATTGAGTGTTTTCACGTGCATTTGTGACTGTGTGTGTTTTTGGAGCTGAGGGTTAATCTGCTGACAGGTAGTGTGTCAGGAAGGGGACAGTGGCGCTTTTGAGACAGACACAAGAGATGAATCTCAGAGAGAGAGAGGGCCTCTTTCATGTGACTCTGCATTCCACCAAGGCACAGGCAGAGAGAGGCACAAGACGAGACATGCGTCCCCCCCTCGTCACTCCCTCTGCCTCCTCGCCGACTGCACCCTCGCTCCCGCCCTCCCCTCCCCATCCAGCCTCCAGCCCTCCCCTCTGCTAGTGACCTTAACATTTATCAAACAACCCCATGCTGGAATTCCTCTTCAGCATCTGTGTCCTGGTGGGAGAGTCGGACACACACACATACGTGACACAGACACACTTAAAAGTGCACACACACACACACACCCTGTCGCAGACCAATCTGTTTTGAATACTGTAGCGCTGTGGAGGGGCTGTCCTTGTTGTTCCCTGAGCTGAGGAGGCTGGCCTCGAGACACTCACATAAAGAGACATGGACACATGCTTGCACACACATTCTCTCCTCCTTCTTGTTTCTTTATTGTACCTCCTGTCACTTTGTCCTATTCATTTAACCTTTCATTAGAGCCAACAGACAGCCCTGTTTGTGTCTGCACAGCTTCAGGAACAATGCCAAAAAAGCCCCACTGTCACAGTTATTAGATTCCTCAGCCCACTTTTACCCAGGCAACTCAATATTGAGAGAGGGAGAGTGTAAGAGGGGAGGCAGGATGAGGGAAGAAGGGGGAGAAGAGAGGGAAAGGGGGTGTTTGGTTGATGCTGCCACCCAACTCCTATGGTGAAGGATCCTCTTGACCCGTCAAGGACATGTGCCACATGTTGACAGCAGACAGGTCTCAGACAAAACAGGGAAGGGAATGTTAGCCAGGATGGAAAAGAGAGAGAGCGACGGGGAGAAGGAGAGGACAGGCGTGGTGTGACTGTCTTGTGCTGTTGCAAGCAGCACCCTGGAGAAGTTAGACTGAAAACACACAGTTTTCACAGTTTGTGGAGGGATTCTAACGGACAGTCTGGAGTCTGATCCCCAAGGAAGGACAGACCAGCATCGCCTCTTTCTCCCCCCCACATTGAAGTGAATGGGAGACTGAGCAAATATTTCTATAACAGAAGTGTTATGTGACAATAATCAACTCAAATAAATTTTTATCCATGAAAATGTATTTCATTGACAGAAAAGAAGCAAGGTGAATAACAAACCCTGTCACCTAAAAATTGTCCACATATATATTACTAAATTGTTTCTTTACATAGTGTAAGAAAACGTAATTGCTGCCTGGATTATGTTCAGAGGCATCGTTTCTTTGAGCGCTACATTTATGGATTTATGGATGAGACTGCATCCTGAGTCCCATCTGTGGTCAGGTTTAGGCAGCAAAAGCACTTTGGTTAAGGTTAGGAAAGATCATGGTTTTGGTTAAATATCAATAAACACATTGTGTCTCATCCTTGAATTCTTTCCAGACTGTTTTTTTTTGTATTAAAGCAAGACCATGATCTTTCTCTAAGCCGTTATACATTTTCTTCAAAACATATTTGCTGTTGCCAATTAGTTGGATATGAATGTATTTTCTAGACAGGGTTGGAATGACAGAAAGGTTATGAGGTTTCTAGTGTATTGAACATTTTATTTTTGCGTGGTATCTCCCATTTCAAAACTTTCAAATCCACAAATTCTCCACAAATTCGCCGATGAACAGCCATTTCAGGTTCAGGGTTAAAATCCGTATGTGTTACCTGAACACGGTGAAGAAACGCCTTTGGATCTGCTTTGATCAAGGCAGTGCTGCCTCTCTGGTAACTCTCAGGAGAGCCCAGTGCAGTCCAGTGAAGCTCGGTAAAGCTGTGTTCAGGCCAGTCCAGCCCAGTCAGCAGACAGCGGACAGGGATTCTCCTCCAGTAATACATTAGCTGAAATGAATCAAGGCTTGGAGTGGAAAGGCACTGGTTACTCTGGTGGGGGGTGGGGGTGGGGGTAGGGGCAATGAATCGCTCACCTGTCATTAGACACACACACACTTTCTCTGCCCTGAAGCCAGAGGGCCAGAACCAGAGCAACAGTCTGAACGCTGACCATCAGGCAGCAGTCTTGATGAAGTCCATCTCTCACTTCTGTCACCCATCTGCTCCGACACCCCCCCTCCCTCTCTCTGAGGCCACCGGCTCGCTCTGTGTGACTGACTCACTTAGTTAGAGTGGTGACCAGCAGTCTGTCTCTCCCCTGTCCTCTCTGTCATCCCCTTTTCCATCCCCTCCTTTTGCCTTGCGGCTGTCGATCCACCTGTCTGCCCCACATCCCTGTAATTCTCTGATTGGACTCCCTCTTTCCTCTCTCAGGGCTATAATTGATGGTGGTGTTATTGTGTCCAGTTCTCTGGCCCTAAAGCCGCTCCTCCAGGTCAGCACTACTCTACCATTTAAGACATGCTGGGAATGGGGTCGACAGTGAAAAACCCTTTTTTTGTTTCTGTCTGCGTGTGTTTGTGTGTGCATGTTCCTGTATGTGTGTGCATTTACGACAGCGCTAAAACCAGGGCTACATGTTTTCTTTGTCGTTTTAAGTGATAAAAGCTAACCTGATTGGTTTTCAAACTGTTCTTTAAAATTCAAAATAATCTTGACAATCACGCTTGAAGTATTTTGTCATTTTGAATAAGGGACAATATTTCCTTAGAACTCCATGTTCCTTCTAAAATGTAGTGTTTGCCCTTGGACATGCACACAGTGGCTTTGATTGTGTTCTTTGTTTGGTGACCCTTTCTTGTAGTTGTATTTCAAATGACTTTTAAACTATTTTGCAAAGAAATTACGGTGTGAAGTAGTTTTCAAAGTATCGGAGAGAGAGAAAAACCTCTACCGGTTAAGAAGTTTTAATTTTTTATTTTTTATTATTTTCTTACTTGTCACGTCCTCAATAATAAAGGTCCTCATGCTCAAAATTAATTTGTATATTTTTATTTTTGTAGTTCTTGAAAGATTTACAAGGTTAAGTAGAACTTCAGCCTGAATGATTTGGTCCCTGCAAATGTATTCACATTTACCCACCTGACTTTTATTCCATATTTTGTTTTTGACATGTAAAAAATATGCTGCTTGGACGTTTATCTTACCCTGGACCAGATTTCAACAACAGTACGTGGTAAAAGAACAGATGTAGAGTTTGTTTTATCCACTAAGCTCGTTCTCTCTTTGTCTCTGTCTGTCTCTCCTTCTCTCACTCTAACCCCCAGTCCCTCCCCAGCATGGGCCTTGTATTTATTACCCTCTAAGTAATCACTTTGCGTTCTCTTTTGATAGACTGTTATTGCTCTAACTAGCTGTGGTCCCTATAGGTATTTGGAGGCTTTCCAGTTTTATTAGACAAAGGCCTCATTATTCAAGGCCAGCATTAAGACTACCATTAGATCCATTTGCCCCCTAGTCACATGTATCCAGTTGCAGCCAATTCATATTACAGCCCCTGCACACTTAGTATTTACAACACAAACAAACTCATTCCCTCTTGTCAAAGTTAAATATAGACGATGTTGAGAAAGCTTTGCCACTTTGTGAGAGGTGGCTGTGAAGTTGTCTCTGCTTGTCTCCACTTATACAATACAATAATAGAGTTTTTGCACACAGTTCATACATAAGTAGTCAACATCAATGCCTCTTAACTTGTAACTTTTTTGCAAGTCAGACTTAAGTATAAATATAAACTATAATCACACTGCAGCTACTGTGCAGCAAAAACGCAGGCCTCCTGGAGAAATCTGACATCGGAGGCGCTATCGCTGCAGAAAGATATCTGAAACTTAAATTACATTTATTTTGGTGGGTACAATTTTGACTAAATACGTACCCAAGATATAAGTCAAAATAAACACTCAGCTGCCAGTTTAGTAGGTACTTTAGGTGCACCGAGATAAAACTAATGCAGTCCTGCAATAAATTCTACCTTCATGAAGTTTTTAATCTTTTTCTTTTAGAGAGGTGTTGATTCAACTGTATGGTCCCTTTCGGGTTGACCGTGTTTATATCATATTTATTTATATATTTATACAGTGTAACACCACAGGGACAGTGCACATTTGTGTAAGTTGCAGTCCCTGGGAAGGTGTAATGACTGCGTCAAAAGACACATTAGAAAAAGCAATACTGTACATACAGCAGAGCACACTTCATAAGATAACATAAAAAACTTTAAAACAAGGACAACAACACATAAATAAAACATGAGACAAAGCACACTTCAGGTTATTTGAAGTAGTTACAGAGTATGGTCACTCATTTGATTGTCTTTTAACCATGGTTTTAAATTAGTAGTCCAACAGCACCACAAACTACATCCTGCAAAATAATCATTCAGTTGTTTCAACACCTCTCAAAAACAAAATCTGAACGTTATAACCTTCACAAAGGCAGGATTTGCTGCAGGACTGTTTTATTTGACTGTATTAAGACCACTCATAAACATCATACTGTATAATCACCAGTTTCAGTGTAGACCACAGTGAAAACGTCTTCTGTTTGCTCTTTTATGGTCTACACAAGTTTACTATTGTGACTTCCTCTTCAAGCAGCCAACACACCCTCCACCGGGGGGATCCCAAACATAAACAAACAAACAGATGCTCAACTTGTGGCGGAGAGGCAAAGAGATTTAAGACGCCCCAGTTTTGATTTCTTCCATTTCTTTGCTGCAGCTTTTTAATTTCTTTGTAGCCACCTGTGTGTCCAATATGGTGCGCATTCCTCCTAATCGATGGCCCCTTATTGGGTTTCTGCGTTTGGTCAAATATCTCATCGCTTTCTCGCCCCTCAGGCAACAGGATCCAAACTAATAAGAAATCTCCTCAGTCTCTCGGGTTGGGTCTACAGATGAAAAAAATGATTAGTGCAGAGATGGTATGTATCTGTGACCGAAACCAGATTTTCAACAAGTTCGCAAAGTTAAAACTAAAGCTTCCAACAAAGGGGTTGACATGTTGACTCATCTTGAGGAGGATGTTAGCCCATGTCCAACCTGAGCCGGTTATTCTGAAAGAGTATCGTTTCCTCTCTGTTCGGCATGCTGCGCAAACAAAGGCATTTTCGCACTCAAAAACTGAGCTTTTCAGAAAATATTCTCGAGTATAAATCTAAAAATGCTGGTTTGGATGGTGAAAAAAAATTTACTTTTCCAAAACACAAATGTATATCTATGAAGCCAACTTTTTTCATTTTAAATGCCAATGTAGCTGATCAAATAACAAAGCTTTCTCATAGTTGATAGTTCTGTATACATGTTTTATGTTATCAGTTTTGCGTGTGTAAAATAATCATTTTTAGGACAGTAGCTCACCACTCACCTTGTTTAACAGGAAGTATTTATAAGCCACAATCATTGCTATTTTATTCTCGTTCGGTTGTCTGACAACAGTAATAGAAAAATATGCAAACGAAAGTTGTGTTTGGCTATAATGAAATCACAATAATTCAATTCAATTCAGTTTTATCTATATAGCGCCATATTATAACAAAGTTATCTCATAGCACTTGTTCAAAGAGAGCAGGCCTAGACCGACTCTATGTAGAGGACCAACAATTCCCACCATGAGCAGCACTAGGCAACAGTGGCAAGGAAAAACTCCCTTTTAACAGGCAGAAACCTCAATCAGAACCAGAACCAGGCTCTGGGTGGGCGGTCATCTGCCTCGACTGGTTGGGTTGAGGTTGGCTTCACTTGACCATAAGTCAAGTCATTTTCTTTATATAGCCCGCAAATTGCTAAATGTATTGTTTGCAAACAAGAACATTGGTAAGAAGCAAGTTGGCCATTTTCATTTAATTGTTGTATTTTAGTGCGGACAGAGAACCTTCTGAAAACATCCTGAAAACTCAAGTCATCTTTGCATGTAAATGGTGTTTTCAGATTGCTGTTGTGGGGATGTCTCCAATTTGTTGCAGCTACCATTTCACAGCTGGTGCTTCTGAATACAGCCTATTGAAAGGGTTAAGCACTTGAGATTTAGTTTGGCATCACTGGGATAAAGTACACCTAGGGACATGGACACAGGTGGATACAATAATCTTGCTGAGGGTGTTGGTACATAATTAGCAGAAAAAGAAGTAAGCAGACGCAGAAGAACATACCGATGTCCGCGCACTAACATCCTTTAGCCCTAACTATAGCCACCAGAACTACTTAACACGTCTATCCGCACTCAGCTTTAACCTTCATCTAATCTTCTTTCAAACTCAAGTTTTAACGTTGAAAATTCTCATTCTCTCACAGGGACAGACATACAGCCTAGTAGCACACACGCATTATGCACACACAGACCGGCTCTCAAGCACAGCGGGAGATAAAAGGTCTCTATAAGTGGCTCAACATGCAAGGAGGGTCGGGATGTAAGAGGAAGAGAATAATGCATTAAGGTACTACAGTAAGAAAACATTTACGGTATCCGAATCTATCCATATCTACACAATTTATAACCCTCCTAGTGTATGAAAGAGAGAGAGAGAGTTGGAGGGTAGAGTGTGTGTGTGCACATAGAGAAAGAGACGCAGACAGAAAGGAAGAGAGAGAGTGCCACTTTGGAGAAAAGCTGTCATTACTTCAGCTGGCACACTCCCTCATAAATACTGATAATGAGATGTTTTTAGCAGCCTAATCATTTGCCAATGTAGCAGTAGGTAAGCAATTTCCGATCTATGTGTAAGCTTTTTTGAAATGGGTACCTGATCTAATGGTGCAGTTGGAGCAGTTGTGGATTAAGGGCCACAGTCACCTCAACTCCTATTCGCAGAGGGCCTCATTCTACTCAAACCTATAGGCCAGGGTTCGTCAACTGGCGGCACATCCGGCTCGCCAAAGCTTCCCATCCGGCCTGCAGAATATAAATGAATTCAGAAAATGTGAGCAGGAAATTGTCATTCGTGACTCTTAACAGAGCAGTTTCAGTACTGTATTTTTGGCAGAAACCAGATTGAAATTTATCAAAAATATTATTCCCTTCAACAACTTGAAGGAGTTGTGTTGTGAAATGGTGGTGCCTAAGATTGTATTCCGCTATCGCACATAGGTGCAGCTTTACAGAAAGTTGGATGCAAACTTATCAGTCCATTCTTCGTTAAAGCTGCAGTTTTTCACGTCAACATTCCTCTTTAGGCTCTTTGAGAGAGACATATTAACGTGTCTGGCAAAGGATTTTCTTCCTGCTTCTTGCAAGTGTTTTCCACCAATCAGGACACTGATAGGGTCAAAACTGATTAATATGTCCTGCCAGTCAGGACGGCATTCTGCACCTGCATGAGTTATGGACTTCCCATGTTTTTTAGGAATCTGTTCACACTGATAGAGGCTAACAAAAATAACAAACGGAGCGAAAATATTCAACAATAATAAGCTCTCTATATAATAATAGGCCTCTCTCTCTCTAAATATGAATGTCCGGCCCCCACATTGTCTGATTAAGTCATGCACCACCCCTGATGACTTAAAGTGTCTGACTTTGACACCTAAAACTACAGTTTGCATCTGGTCTTCTGCCGACAGTCAACATGATTTCTTTTAACCATGACAATGAAAATCTTTCCCAACGTTAACCATAGAGGTGACCGATAAAGAAAACAGATGTACTGTGTGTGTTATGAAAGGCACTGGCGAACCATGTTGTGACTGACCTCTTTTGTTGTTTAGGTTGTAGGTTTTGTGGTTTTCACCTTTAAATGCTTCCTTCGTTGGTGCTTTTTTGGCTTCTACGTACTGACAGTTAAGGGGCCAATGAAGATATCACACATTTGTCACAGAGGAAACATGGTTTTGGTTTTGTGACAAACCTTCAATATCAATGTCAAAACATCATCTCCATACAGCACAGGCAATGCTGCGCAAGTTGTTTGTTCGTGTGTGGGTCTGTGCATTTGGAGTTACTCTCTCATCATTTGTAGCTTCACTGTGTAGTGTCCTAAAAAAGTTTGGTAGTTGTCCTCTGCAGGATGGTCACACGAAGGGCCTCAATCTACCTCCACTGCTCTTGCCCCCTGGCTTAGAATGAACTGAGATCTCTGGAGGCATACCCAGGATAAAATAAACAAGAAAATGCCTTTGAAAAGCAGCCATTGACACTCCACTATATATCTTTCCTATGGGCCATCACTCTAATGGATGCTCCCTAAGAAGCTCTATGAAAGCACTGTACAGCATGTCATCTTCCGCTGCCTATCTTCCACTGGCCATTAACCAGCATCCTTGATCATTTTAATAGTCCCTCCATACTGTCTCTCTCCGACTCCACAGTGATTGGACAAACACTGGTGTCCCTAGTGATGGGAGAGGAATACATTGAGGAGCTATTGTGGTTTTCCATGGCCTCACTGTGTATTGTTTACTGGGTCTGCTTGATTGCCCTCTGTCCAAATCAGAGGGTACAGGCAGGCAGGGCAGGGGTCTACAGGGAGACACTGTGTTGTGGACTGTCCCAACGTGCTACGAATATTCACTCAACCCATGGCTCTAAGGGGGGAACCCATCCATAGCTCAGTAAACACACACAAACACACACACATAGTGGGAGTCATACATTTGTGCTCCAGGGACCATATGGCCGTGCATAAATGCTGGGGTGTGAATTTGAGAGTTTGTGCGTGGTAGGAGGCCATGTCTGTCTCCACGTCACAGATAATTACCCCCCGTGTGACTTTGCTTTTGGAAAACACAGCAGACCCTCCTCATTGACAGTGGCACATACAGCTCCAACATAACACTAACCATATGCTATTTGAAATGAAATACTAGCTAGATATGGGCTATGGTTGAATATATATACATACATCTTTTCCTCTGGTTTTGCCTCGTCTTTGCTTTGTTTTTTTGATGACCTATTTTCATCATCTCTGACCATAGCTCTAGGTCATGTAGCTAATAGGAAAGGCAAGGGAACTTTATTTGTATAGCACATTTCATACACCAGGGCAATTCAATGTGCATTATAGGGTAATAAAAATACAGAAAAGGCAAAGACTTACAATTTAGAAGTTTAAAGATACAGGCAAGCAATACAAGAGAATACAGAAAAGTAAACTAGTACAGTTTAAATCAAACACTAATAGCTAGTGGCAGCCATTTCCATGAAAATAGAAAAAAAGGGTTTTCTCTGTTGTAATCTTCACCCACCTCTGATTTTTATCTGTTAATCCCCAGCTTAAAACTCATAATTAAGCTAATTAGACACTCTATCTTAGTACAATTGCACCTTATTGGCCAGATAGTGGGAACAATCCAACAGCAAGGTTACATCCATGAGTTAGAATTCAATAAATGCTAAAAGCCAACACAGTCATTCAAGCTTTGAATACTTATATAAGATGGAATTTCCCCCCCCTTAATCTGCTGTGCAGTTATTTTCAGTGAAGCGGTGTGGAATTCATGTTTCACGGCCGTCGTTTCAGAGCAGGTCTGATCCTCAAGGCTGCCTTGGCTAACCTTGCTAACCAGGAGGGCAACATTAGCATTAGCTCTTATCAAAGCAAAGCACAGTAAGCAAAATATGGCTTTTTTCAATGTACAAAATGAATAAAGGTAGGATTAAAAGCAAGCTACAACAACTGTGTCTTTTGCAACATTCTGGTTTAGCTTTGTCGAAGAGGTAGCAGTCTATGTAATTTAAAAATCAAATTCATGTTACCAAAAATAAAAAACAATACAAGTGGAATAGAAATGTAAAGGCTCAGTGTGTGCGCCCACATATTGAACGGTCAACGTTTGTAGGCTATAGGCTACTGGGGCATGACATGCTCCTGTTAGTAGCACATAAGTTAACAGTGCACCTCCTAGCAACACTGGTCCTCAAATGTCAACTGCCACACTGTTTCCACAAATATGTCCAAAACCGGTTTTATCCTCCAAAGGTAGTCAGAGGAAATGTGCTGTTATTTTTCTTCCCGTTTTAAGAACTGATTTCACCAAAAGGCCTCGTTCTCGTGATGCTGTCATTGATGCTGAATTTACAGAGTGAAATAAGATTTGATTATCACAGAAATATGTTAGGAGAATTCAATCTGTATGTTTGTTTTTGCACGTGTAAAAGTTTAGACCTTGTCTCTGAGGAGTGCAGTGGCTTGATGTTGTTTAGACTCTCTTTAGAATCTCTCTCATCCCCCCTCCCCCCAGAGACCTGTCTATGTAGCAATCCCAGCATCCTGTCCACTGCTCTGCTGCATCCATATCGCACTAATGATCATGGGAGTGGACAGCTGCTTAATGCAGTAGTGTCATCACCGCTGCTTTCTGATAGCAGCTCCATTGCGCTTGACACGACTCAAACGTATCTGCTACACACGAGCCCCCGACATTTAGCAGAACGACTAATGTGGTTTTGGAACACCTCGGTAAAGGTGTATTAGATGTGTGCCATATCACACTTGCAGTGTATGATTACCAGACACATCACACTTGGAGTGTATGATTACAGACAGGGTTCTTATCATTTTTCACTGCTTATGATGCTGTCAAATTTCAAAGTGTAGCTCTCAATTACATTATGAATATGCAATAAATTAGTTTTAGATTATAGCAACAGGAGGGCGCTCTCTGTTGGAACTGTCCATAGTCAAAAATGGGGATTCTTGACAAATACCTATGCTGCAGTTATTCCCCTTTTCTCCCCTCCATGCTCATGGTTTGGTGACTGCGTGGTGACCCATCGCCCACTAGAGGGGTGCCCTCTTGGCCAGTAATGGTCACCTGACCGCAGTGTATGCAGTTACCCAATCATGCGCTCTCTCTCTCTCACACTTCGCTGGAGCGCTTCTGTCCAGTGCAGCTAAAATAACAGCAGAGAAGTTGGAATAATACTACACAGTACAGGTTTCATGTGTGTACGGAGAGGTACACCCGCTCAAGGTGAACATGTGGCTGTTTTCTCCACTCGCATGTATGTGTGCGAGTGTCTGCGTGCCAAAGGTTTTTGTGTTCTAAACTTACCTTGTAGGGTCAATTCACTCAAATCACAAAAACACGCTTCTCATTTACCTCCGGTGGCGTCTAGCCATGCATATAGTTTTCAACTTTTTTATTATTCTGAAGGATAAAGTCTTGCAGGCAGGCATTGAAAGCACAGATCACAAGAATGTCTTGCAAATGAAAGAGTCTCATCAAAACTACATATAGTCTGTACCATGGATTTTCCAGCATTTCAGGGACACTATTTCTGGAAAGAGATGCTGCTGAGGTTTTTTTTTTTTCAATGTAATGTCTTTGTGGTTTGAGCACCAGAAATAAAATTCCATTCATCTCAATTGTATTGGGGTAGTGGCAAGAATCTCAGAGGCAGATATGTTAAAACCCTGACAAAAACTCGCTACATGGCTACTGATCACAAGAGGAAAGTGAGAAATGTGTATATATTATTGTCAGACATTAAGTGGGAGAGAATATGTGTACTTAATCTCTCCCACTTAATGTCTGACAATAATAACTTGGATGGACCATCTCCTCACTCATCTCAGATCCCTGTCTGTACCTCATTTTTGGTGCCTTTTTCTTTCCTTTCCTTCCCTTCTCTTTCCTTTCCTTTCTCTCTGTCTCTCCTCCCATCCTCCCTTTCTTGCAGTTCATATTTCAGTTTACTCCCAGGAGCTCGCAGGTCTGTGCCAGACGGAAATTTGCTGAGGCTGCAGGAGCCCCCTTGGAGGCCACATGGAGGAGGGACAGGAGGGGAACAATCAGGCCCAGTCCTCCCTTGCTATCCCTCCCTCTCCCATGTACTTTTTTCTCCCTTCTCCCCCTTCTTTTTTTCTCTCTTTCTCCATTACTCTCGTTTCCTCTCTCTCCCGTCCCTCTCTGTCTCCTCTGTATCCAGCCTGCCAGGCTACACAGGTCCTCAGGGTGACTTGCTCTTGGCGTAGGTCCCTCAGCACAGAGCCCTCTCCTCTCCTCCTTCACCCAGTGCTTCCCCCAACTCCTCCTCTCCTTTTGCTCCTGTCCCCACCTCTTCACCCTCCACTCTCCTCCTTCCTTCTCCAGCACTCTCCCCGGGGGGACGACGGAGAGGCCATCCAGTCCTGAGCTGTCCATCAGCGAGGGTGTTTACGTGCAGCGTGACAGGCTGACACATCTGGAGCGCATATTCACTAGTGTTCACACTCTTTCCCCCTCTCACTCTTTGCTGGCCCTCTATATATCCTAACGCTGCCACCAGACACATTCCTCCAGCTCATTTCAAGGCTCTTTGTCGTCGTTATGGCAAGCCCACCTCTAACTTTGAGAAACTCACTAGAAGCACACACAAACACACAGAGACACGCACATGCAGAGATTTGTTTTCATCCATTTTTCCTCTTTCTTTCACCCCTCCAGTGGTTTTTCAGTTGCATGACAGAAATTGGAGTTAACCACCAGTAGGGGTGGGCTGAGGGGGCGGGCAGAGAAGTGATGGGGATGGGGGGCAAAAGTCAGCCTGCTCTCATCCACTTTTCTCTCTCCCTCTTTCTCTATCTAAATCCCTATCTCTTTTTTTCTTTTTTCAGTGACTGTAAACTAATTGCAGAAGCTCCTCCGTTCCTTTTTGGAAACCCATGACTACTGGTCTAATGAAGTGACACTCTTTCTTAGTCTCTCCCCCTTGCTCACTCATCCTCCCATGCACCCCTACCTCCAACCCTGCATCCCACCCACCCTGTCTGTTTTCCCAACATTCCTGTGCTGGTGTGTGACTGTGATGGCTTGTCATCTCGCAGGAATGTCCTACTCTCCCACCTCAACCCCCCCGATTTGGCGTGAAGTACTTTTTCTCCTGGTTTCCGATGCACGCACGCACGCACGCACGCACGCACGCACGCACGCACGCACGCACGCACGCACGCACGCACGCACGCACGCACGCACGCACACACACACACACACACAGGCACATGCTTGAAATGCTAGCTTTTAAAAAAAAGTGTTCATGCAGATGGTGTCCATTGGACTGCATACCTACCCTTGGCGTGCGGCCACAACAAGCACAGCCATTCTCAGATAGTCCCCAGCTTGTTTTTCAACTGTAGAAAGTGCGCGCAAAGTTATTTTATCTTATGTTGCCTGTGGTAAAAAGAGTAATTTACTCTCTATGGTAAACCCAAGGAATTCTCTTGATTACACCGATGACCAAATACGGCCTACAAGAGCTGTGTTTAAGGAAAAACATTTTGCAGCTCATAACCAGGGTCAGGCATCATTATGCAAATTTGATTCCGAAGGGGATCATTGGCTAAGTGTAACACATGCTGAAAGTTGAGTTTCTTCTATTAATAGAACATGGCTTCTGTTCTACATGTATCCTCCACACAGGCAAATAGAAGAGATTCTGTAACATGAAGCATGTGTGACAAGTTTTAGCTTGGAGAGGGACACATAATGACTTTCCCCTAGTCTAGGCATGTTTTATACTCTACTGTCTGCATATGGTGAGGACTTATCAGAGGTCTAATGGCACACAGAAACATGCTACACTCAATGACCCGTGGGAGCACTTTCAATGGAAGGCAATAAGGGAGAATATTGTGTGTACGTTTGCATTCATGTGTGTGTGTGTGTGAGAGAGGGAGAGCGCACGCGACATAGTCTTCTGATTGGCATCATCCTCTGGAACAAGTCTGGCTTCTTCTAGATCCGGTTGACGTCTGTGCATTTGCGTGATTATTTGTGTGTGTGTGTGTGTGTGTGTGAATGTGTAGGAGATATCACCAGCCTCTCATGTTTATTCAGCTCAACGCCTGGATGACCAGGACTTATCCGTTGTCCTGATTACCCTGCCTGGCCTGCCACCATTAATCCTTCAGAGACCTCAGGCCCCTTAAACAACCCTATCTTACACACACACACACACACACACACACACACACGTGCATTCTCAGTACATATATCAAGGACACATTGTATTCCTCATATACATATGCACAGAATAAAACTGTACTGTTCTCATTTTTCTATCTTTCTCTTTCCTGTTTTATCAGGGGTGTCCTCAGGGCAACTGTGTCTGTATCTGTGTGTGTTTGTGTCTCTGTCATCTGGGCCTCCAGGAACCTTACAGGCATCTCTCTAGGTCCCTAGTCCCTTTAATTCCCAATGAATTGTGTCTGTGTGAGAGAAAGACAAAAACCATAGAGGGAGATGTGATTCAGTCTAATTTGTGCTCAGTATTTTCTTTATCAGTGCTTGTAAGTCTCTGTGAAGGCCCACATAATTATGTTTTATGTGGAGCGAAAATTACTGTATTGTTGCTCTTTTCCCATAACAACCATATTTTTCTTAGGAGACATAGGAGGTTTTTCTGGTAAGGGGCCTGTCGGAGCAAACTGAGTGTGCAAGCATGTGTCTGCTGTTGTGCATGTGTCTAAGTCTGCATACATGTGTATTCAGGACACCAGGGCTGTGTTCAGTAATAGTCACTCGGCCAAGACATAATATTGACCATGGCTGTGTTCCCTATTCTGGTTTTGCCCATAATAAATGATGCAGATTAGAAAAGTAGAAACACATTGGGCTAATAAGTAACCTTTGGAGCTTGCTTGCCATGCCATGGAGGAGGGAGGGGGCTCTCTTTTCTCACTTCGCTTCAATTCCAAAGTATTGCTGTGACTCAAGGGTGTGTGTGTGTGTGTGCGTGTGCGTGTGTGTGAAGTTTTAACTGTGGTCTGTGTACGTTTAGACCGAGCGGGTGGTGAGGGTGTTTGGACTCTGAAGGAATGACGATGGCGTGTGTTGCCAAGTCCCATTTGAATATATACACAGTAGGGAACACTCTCATTATAAACAGAAGCTCATACTCGTGGGTGCACACAAAAACATGCACACACACACACACACACACACACACACACACACACACACACACACACACACACACACTTAGAGGACGGGGACAAAACACTGGAATGGGTACAGCTGGAATAAGTGCATCGCTAGTTCATAGCTTGAGGCAAAGGAAAACGAAGCTAAAGTTGAAAACTGTGTGTCTGTGAGAATGTGTGTGAGAGTACCGGGAGAATATTTGTTTTAATGTGACTCCCCTTGCCATTTCAAATGGTCTCCATGAGATGAAACGCCTGTTGACACACACACACACACACACACACACACACACTGTTGCCTTTAGCTATCACTGTTTGTCTTCTTCTACCTTTCCACCGCATTCCCTGCGTTCTCTCTTTCATTTATATTGGGAGGGACCACTTGACCACCTGAGCAGACAAACACACAGGAACACACTCTTGCTCACACAGAGTCGTCTCCTGTGACTCGTTCCCCTCCTCTGACATCGCTCCCTCTCTCCCCTCCTGTCCCTGTCTTCTCCTTTTTCCCATAACAAATAACAGCGCAGAATTCCCCTTGCTTCTCTCCTGGGGAATTTTCATTACCGCCCAGTCCCCCTGCCCAGAAGGACTCCCCGCCTTGAACTGTTCAACAGCTGTGGTGTGGACACTCTCTTCCAAAACAGGCCCACTGTTCACAAACACCCGCCGGACTCAGGGTGGGGACTCTGTGTCAATCTCAACAGCTCAAGAGACAGAGCTTCCCTCGCATGTGGCCCACCCAAGGGCCCCCTCGCCTGGGGAGAGAGAGGCCCTCACCTCTCCTTGTATTAGCTTGAGAACAGTTTTAAGTGGGCCCGTGCACAGGAAAGGAAAGAGATTGAAGGATGAATGCCATTTATTAGAACTTGGGTCTTATTTAAGTTGTGGCCATTATTTCTGTTGGTTAAGATAACAAGCAAGTAACTGATTGTTCGATAAAACTCCTGCTCCAAACACTGGTTGTCCAATCATAGCTTAGCAACTGTAACTAGGCACAGCAGGTCTGTCAAACTTTGGATTTCTCCTCATTTTGAAGAGGTGTGCAAAAGTTTACGGAACGTGTAAGGAATAGATTAACAACGTGTTTATCTGCTCTAAACTGCAATCGTTAGCATGTCCAGCTAACTAGCTTACTACCTACAACAACACCCGAGTGTTACTTCAATGGCCAGGAGTGACCATCTCATAAACAATCTACTTTAGTTTGTGGGCTTACAGGTAATGTTTGAAAAAAAAAAAGCATTGACGACTGGCACATCTAGCTGACATTTTGCCTGTGACATGCAGTGTTAGCCTCAGTTTCTTAGCACAATATGCTGTACGTAGCCACCAAGTGCATATCAGACAGGGTTTTCGTTAACTTAGTTAGTTAGCTAGGTGCAGTTGTCATTTCAGTAAATCAACGGTCACCAGGCAGAAATGAGAAGCCTGCTTTTCAGGCCGGTTCTAACCAAGCCTGATCTTAGATATCCTGATGAATTTGGTGAACACAATTTATTATCGTCAATAGGGATGATGGCCAGATTTACAAATAAAGTAATAAAATAGGGATAGATAGATAGATAGATAGATAGATAGATAGATAGATAGATAGATAGATAGATAGATAGATAGATAGATAGAGTCTTTGCCCTTAGCAAAAGTAAGGCGAGGTGCTATAATCAAAGGCGATTACTCATCGCATGCTGTGACGCCCCACAGTCAAATGCAAAGCAGCTTAAATTAAAACGCACTCCATTTGAATAGATGAAAACTACATGGGAGGTGAGTCGCCTTGTATCCCCGCCTGGTGACATTTATTTCCGTCAGATCAGCAGAACATTATTTGCTGGCTGGAGGGGTTTTCATAGACATGCTGGCTTCTCTTAGAACTCTGTGTGTGTGTGTGTGTGTGTTTGAGAGAGGCTCCTATCTCAAGTCTTCTTCTTTGGAAGTTAGAAACACTTGGCAGCAATGGCAGTGGAAGTCCCCAGCACTTGGCCACAGCCTTGAGTGTGTGTGTTTGTGTGTGTGCGAGCATGAGTGTGTCCGTGCATGTAGGAAACGACCCATTGAATGTCCTGGAGCTGGGATGGGATCAGTGTGTGGGAGGTATTTTGTTCATATTCCCAAAAAATTTGATTATTAAGCAGAAGACAATGCTTGACCACAGGAACTCAGCCTGTTCCCATCTGTCGCAGTTCACTTGTGTACTTTAAGGGATAGTTCAGTGCAAAGAGAAGAACCAGAACTCTGTCGTTTGCTTCAGAACATTACTTCTCTTCTCACCACCATGTCAGTCAAAAGTCACTGAAGCTTTCAGAAGCAAAAAAAAAAGCCAAACAATCTACCTCCCATTGTTCAGCTTTCTCCAGAACTACCAACAAAAACATTCAAAGCAACCCATAGAACAACACAATGCCACAGAGGAATATATAGAAAATAATAAGGGGAAAACTGGATTTTCTTTATCCCACAGTGCAATTGCTTGGCTGCACCACTTTTGGATTATTAGGTGTGTGGGGAAATTTGATCAATTTCTATGTATTTTGGAGTCGTGAAAGGATGCTCCCGTTATATGATTCCAGAAAATTGGTGAAATCACGCATTTGTTTACATCCACCACAGCTATGCGATTATTAGGAGTTGGGTGCGTCGAGACAAACAGCTAGTGCCTCTAATTCTCCACTTGGGTGCCATTAAACTAGTGAAGAAGATGACAGCACAACAAGATTACTCAATTAAAACAGCTCCAGTCAAATCTCAAACAATGGACAGCCGTGAGGAAAACATGATGAAAATATTGAATTCATGTTCATTTCATGTAAGAATTTGATTCCTCACTGCTCCACACAGATCTGATGTTTTGGTCAGACAATTTCGTCCTTTTCAGGGTTCAAAACAGATGCCTGAAATTTGCTTTTGTATGGGTAAAGAAATTCAACCAAGAGTGCATCCTAAAACTTCCCTTTTAGACATACTATAATCCTGTTAGTCTTAGACCAATTATCATTTGAGAGAATAAGGTATAAGATCGAAGTTCCATGTACAGAATGCTTTCAGAAGCCAGTGGGAGGTACAGCTACGTAGTGAAGTGGTTTATTTGGTTAGGAGACACCTGGCCTGAGTAGAGGAGCTCGAAACACTATAAGGCTGCTGCTCCTGACCTCTCCCCCCCTCCTCCCTCTCTCACTCTGCACTCTTCTCTTCTCTCTGGTGGACTGTTTTGCCTCTGTCACCCACGTCTGTCCACATTCCATTCACCAGGATACCTCTCCATCCTGCCCCAGAGGAGTGTGTCCGTCTTGTGTGTGTTGGTGAGCGTGTGTGTGTGTTGAAGGATGTGGCCTACAGGCCTTGACTCTGGTCACTTTATTAAAGTGTGTTTTAATTTACTCCTGTGCTCCTGTGAGCCCCTGCATCCTGACACACACACACACACACACACACACACACACACACACACACACACACAGCAGCCTTTCCTGAGACACGTCTTATTAACTTCGTTCCTGTCTGTCAGAGAGTTGGTGGGGGGGCCAATACTTCCGAACCACATTCCTCAGTGTGGTCTGGTCACGTTGAGGTTCGAAATCCTTTTAATGCAGTCACATAGTGAGACACACACACTGTCATACAGATGGACAACACACAACTTACTTTATGGCGATATGCAGAGACACACATAAACCATAAACATACAGACATGTTTAGTTATATGGCTCTCCATGGTCAGACCCTGAGCTGCATTTGTTATCCTAACAATTGACATGGTGATAATTGGTTAAATACCACTTAAGCAATAATCACTATGTTTAGCAGCACAATTACTGCAAAATCAGAATTTCTCAGCTTCAGAAATCTAATTAAAATTGATCAAATAACTGATCAAATAATAATTTTTATTATTTTTTTGTAATTGACAAACTTTCACCATGATACGTATAGCTACAGTACCGTCTATCTCTATCTCACATTTCTTCCATAATGTATGTGTCTCACAGGCCCCCCCTGTACATTATTCCCCGAGTCTCTCCTCTGTCTCAGTATTAAATATGGAGGGAGGAGCTGGAGTCTGTCTCAAAGGAAGGGAGAGAAGTCATGTTGCGCTATCCTTAGGTCCTGGTGTGTGATGCTGGGCCTCGGGCCCTCAACCTAGTCTCACAGCAGAGGCTTCGGGGCACAGCCAGAGGGGATTTACTGTGTCTGTTTGCAGCTGTGTTCTTGTGTGTGTGTGACACGGTGTTTCTATCTACCAGGGACTCCAGTAGACCTAAGCAGCATAAAATAAGATGCGTGCGGTGCATGGTTTTACGTGTATATACTTGTGTATGCACATGAGTGTGTGTCACCATGGCGATGTGTGTGTCCTTCGCTGAATGTAGAGTGACTAAACTGACCTGCTTTACATGTGTCACTTGTGAGTAGCTTGTGAAAAATGTATTAAGAGTGTGGAAGAGCCAGCTGGGGTAGGAAAGGACTGGGGGAGTGAGATAGACGGGGGAGGCAGGAGGGAGGGAGTCAGGGAGTAAGGGGCACAGCTGTAGGGGCTTAATGCCCAGAGTGGAGGAGCTGGAGCCCAGGAATGTTCCCCAGCACCCCCTCAAGAGGGAGGTGAAGAAGGAGGGAGTGCAAGGGCATGGGCCTCAGATGTGTCCTGTACTGCACAATCTTTACATATATATTTTGGAGAAGAGGAGGGGGGCGGTATTACATCCTTGTCAGTCTTATCCACCATCTCAATCCACTCCCGCCACCTCCACCTCCACCCCACCCCACCCCACCCACCCACTCCTCCTCAGGCACTTTGGCAGTGATCAGCCCTAGTTGACAAGACTTCTCTCCGTGCTGCTCCTCCCTGCCTGCTTTCTGTGTCACATTCTTTGTCCTGTGAGTGCTGTGATTTATGAACGGACACAGGAAGCAGGGTGTGCGTGTAATTGCACGGTTACGGTCAAGAGTGAGGAGAGGGGCATCTATCAGACGTCTCGAGGCTGTCACTAAAATATCGATCCATTTTTCCCTCTCATGATCGCTTTGCTGTGTTTACTGCACCCTGAATGGCAGCCTGAAGCTATGAGGACCGTATGAAATGATAAACAGAAATTTAACAGGGTAAGGCCTCAAGCAAGAAAGTCTGTTTGTCTTTTGAAACCTTTGGGAGATTTATCGAGGGCCTTCGTTTGTATGGTTTGTGTGATCATGAAATCAAAACTGTATTCAGTAAAGAATCTGGACTTTTCAGTCCCACTTGGAGGAGTTCGGGCTATCGTGGTCTTGTGGCAGAATTGGTTTCCTCCTCCACAGCTGTGCAGTCCACCAGCTCTTATTCACAGCAGTCCCCTCTTTGTTTCTTTTTGCGGACTCTGAAGCCTTTGCCTCCTGTCACTCCATGCAAACTCCCAATGTTGACAGTCGTCAGGGCCAACCCGCTCATTTCCCCGTGACATGTTCAATGGGGCTGCACTGATCCCCACTGAGGAATCTGAAGAGGTGACCGCGGCGATTGAATGGAGCGCCTGTCGTCGTGACGATAAACCTGTCTGTCCATCCTCCTGTTCGTTCACCCGTGTCTCTCTGCACCCCATTTGGAAACCACTCCACCTGGTTCGGACAATTACCTCACGTCCACTCGTCTCCCCGTTGCTGCCTTAACTCCTCTTCCGGCCACTTAAGTTGTGATGGGCTAAAAGGGATGCTTCAGCCACCGCCTGGCCCCAGCACTGTTATTAGATGCTCAGAGTTTTGTTGACAGTCCATAAAACAGCTGTACCCTCTCATTGTGTGTCTGTATGTGTAAAAGGGTGCTAAAAACCATACTCCGCCTCAATGGGATTTACCACAACTGCTGGGTGTACATCCATTAATGTCTCTGCATGTGTTTAAGCCCTTTGGGTCTGTCCTTTCTCATAACGGCTTCCTGTTGAAATCATCTGCACAATTGAAAGAGAAAGGGAAGCCTTTCTAAGGCCCCATCCCGCTCTATACACCTTGTCCTGCCACCAAGTACAAACTCAAACACTCTCCCCAGCGTGAGACAGCAGGTTAGCCAGGCAGCCAGGAAGGAGCATGGTCTAACAGGGATGCAGGTCTCGACACATCACCTCCCAGTCACTGACGCTAATCCCCCTCTGCCTCCCAAGACCTGATACACTTCAGGTGCAGAGCACACATTTAAATGTACACACACACATTTACGTCAAAGAATATTTTTTCCAATGCAAACACACGTACATAAACACAAAGTTATGCTTCCTCTCACTGTCATTAGCCATGAGAAGGACTTCAAACGCCAGGTGATATCATAGCAGCCTGGGAACAAACAGCGCAGTTTCCTTAATCTTCACATGACTTCTCAGCATTTTGCCGATGCTTAATTGCCAGGGAAAGTTTTAACATCTGCTTTTATTCAATAGTCTTTATTGGCATGAGTCACCCCTCTGTGCTACTGCCAGCCGCTTTCTACACCCAGCATCATGTATTAAAAAAACAAAGAAGGAAAACAGAATTTAACCATAATTCCTGCACACAGAATGACTGAAAAATAAATAAGGTACAAGCCAGGCTTTCATGGGTACTTAGTCCTTAGAGGAGCAGGGTTTCATAATTCCAAAGCCACAAAAAAAAATTTCAGAGGATAACAAGGGGAGTAAAAGGCAGTGCGGCTATATTTATAGGGGTAATCATTAAGGGTAAATGCAATTTGGAGTGGAAGGAGGGGGCAGTGATGGAACTTTGGGGTTTGCTAGTTGCAGGGGCAATGCATTGTCTTCTCATATAGCCGATTTCTACTTGTTTCGCTAACAGGCCATTTTTCATAATTCTTTTTGGTGGCATTTTGTCTTTATTAAATAGTAGACAGTAGAGAGACGTCAGGAAATGAAGGGGAGAGAATCAAGGACTGACATGCAACAAAGGTCCCAGGCCGGACTCGAATCAGGGAACCAGGGAACCAGCGATTCTTTTGTATTAAGTCTATGAAAGGGATTTTTGTCATCTCCATAGTTTCAGAGTCCTCCTAATAACATATATTTATGAAACTGCAAGATAACAATCCTGTTCTTGTTTCATGTTTCAAATGCATTTGATAACGTGTACTCAATTACCTAATATAATTCAGTACCACTATAAGCAATTCACCAAAATGTCTGCGTGGCCTCTTTTCTTTAAAAACAGTTGAGGGTCCTCTGTGGATGCATTTTACGCTACTGGTATCCTACAGGACAGCTTAAGTGCTCTTAAGTCACTAAACCACTCAGACCTGTGGTTAACTAGAGTTAATGACAGTTTTCTTGTGTGTTCCTGTGTGTCTGTCTATGAGTGTGTGCCTCTGTGAATCTGTTGCAGCAGTGGTCAAAGCAGAGCCAGGATGTCACCATGACCTGGTCACTATGTGGGATCATGACTGAGGAAGGGAGGGAGCATGGAGAGTGAAAGAGAGACTAAGTCAGATAGGTTTGGGTAAAGAGCCTACATAGACACAACAAATCAGCTAAAAATATAAATAATATAATGCTAAACCTCTCCCTCAAACATGGCATCGAAACAGTTTGGTATCTTTTTGTTTAGCCTTTCCTAAAACAACCCAGAATGGGTTAAACAGTGTTTTTAGTGTTCCCTAGACCATTAAGTAACTAACATTATGTGTTGCATTGCGAGGTTACAGGTTACGTAAAAAACATCATATAGTTTTAGCTTGCAAAAACATGGGTTAGTCTTCACCCTAAAAGCCTTTTGATTTGTAGCATTAAAAGTGAAAACATACCATTTGAAAATATGTACAAGTGGACTGTTTACGCAAAGCAGCCAAAGAGTGTTAGAACAAAATAACAGTTTGACATATTTCCTTATAATACTAGGACAAGCTATCTCTGCAAAACAAGAACAATGCTGTTTCTTTATTTCCATGTCTTCTACATCGATCCTCAGATCGGTACATGTAGCTTTTGATACATTATATCATGCATATAGCTCCTTTTTACAAGATTCTTGTTTTAAAACGAGACAGCTGGAGACACGGTTTGAGCTTGCAACATCAATGAATCAGAAAAATCGAGTAGCCTGCTTCTCTATACCTCTGCCTGAAATGAAGTTGTTCAAATCATCATGTAACAAAGAATTTCTACAGCTCAAACATAATTATCATTTTAAACTGCTATGTCCTTGACAGGCGTAGCAACAGCCAATGGTGGATTAGTGAATGAATGAATTCAAGTAAGCGTAGAAAGCCACTGTTAAAATGTAAATCTTACCGGGACAAACTTTAAGATAATGCACATTCACCCTTTCCATTCATTTTAAATCAAACTCCATCTCGCCCAGAGATATCTGATATATCTGGTAAACCTGGTATCTGACGCTGAGCCAAGGAATTTGTACAGTGAAGAAAAAACAGGGAGAGACAGATAAAAGGGAAATTATCTTTGAGGAAAGGTTAAAGCAGACCAAAGGATGGAGTGCGTGTGTCCGGGACGGAGGTGGAGGTGGAGGTGCATTCGGTCGAGAAGAGTAAAAGGCAGAGAGAGAAGGGAGTTTTAAAAAAAAAGAACAAGAACTAGGATTGAAGGGTGAAACTGAGAAAAAAAAAGAAAGAATCAGACAGGAGTTTGGAGGCTGGGTGGAGTGTTTTTAGGTGTCTGGCTGTAACAGCATGGGTCTCTCCCCTGACACCTCCACAACTTATCATCCCCGCATTCCTGCACAGGGACACTCCCCTGCCCACTGACACTCCACTCTGTGTGTGTGTGTGCTGTTTTAAGTGAAAGGGCACGTTGGCCTCCCAGGACATCTGGCTGCAGAAAGAGGGTTTGTGTAAGACATGTTTATGTATGTTTATGTGTGTGTGTGTGTGTGTGTGTGTGTGTGTGTGTGTGTGAGAGAGAGAGAGAGAGAGAGGGGTGGTGGGAGGGGGAGAGTAAAGTGAAAAAGAGGCGTAAGAGAAAAGCAACAGACAAAGTGAGAAAGGAAGAAGAAAGCTGTATTGTAAGTGTCTCACAAACACAATTTCCCTTCACCACCTTAGCAGGGCCTTAGGTTGCGGCAGAGAGTACAGAAAACATCTCAGGGATTTCCTGCCATTCAAAAAACAGCCCCTGAGTCCCCTCTCCACTCCAGCCTCACATTCTGTCCACCTCCTCGAAGCTCTTGAAGTGAGGGGTGTGGCTGCAGACCCTTGTTAATTCATTAAGGCATCCAGTCTGCGTGTGTGTGTGTGCGTGTGAGGCAGGCAAGAGGAAGCTCTCTGTGAACTTTACTGATTACAGCAGAAGTGATGTGTGTTGTTACAGCAGCTCAGTAGACAATGCGATGTTGCAGCTGTCTATGCGCCGCTTTCTTTTTGTCAGGAGCAGAGTGACTTGCCCAAACAATAACTGGTTATCTTGAAATGTTACCCAAATCAAATAACTCCTTGGAATACTTTCATGTTAAATACAAAACAAATTGAAACAAACTTTACCTAAAGGTTTGTATGTTTTGTTAAAGTCTATTAGTTATTTTGGGGAAGGTTTTGACAGGAAGTCAACAGGACCTTCACTGAGTTCTGTTGGTAATACATTTGTTAAATATATAAAAAATATGTCTTGTTGAAAGTATTCCATCCATTATTAGCTCACATTTATGAGGAATTATGCGCTAAATTGGCTCATCTTTCTATAGAAAACAAGGTAAGCTTACTTAGAAGCTTTTTTTTTTTAAGTAAGCTTTTTCTCTTGCTGACTGGCAGAACAAAAGAACCCTGGCAGGGTTTCAACAACAAGCAACTGAAGACAATTAATATGCAGAAAATAATCAAAATTTAAATTACAATTGCAATATGAGTCGGACAAATGCGAAAATCATTATCCTCAAAACATCCAGCGTAATCTTTACAACAAGAAATCTATCTGCTGTCATGTTTTGCAGAGTAGCAACACAAAAAATTCAAAAGAGGGACTTTATAGTATTAATTATGTGGAATTATATTGTGAAAATATGTGTAAAGTCATATACCTGTATGAAAGTTAATAGGGGATTTTACTCTTAGTTTTCTGTGACCCCCGACAGCTCCGGTGCTGTACCTCTCTTAGAGACAGCCTCCTTATTGCCATTGAGTGTGGACTGCTGTGTTTCTTTGATTCACTGGCTGGCTGCTATCAACATGTGGCTCGTACAGTCACCAGAGCCGGAGGGCACAAAAGCTCTGATGGAGCCGCTGTTGGCACAACAGAGAGCCGGGGGAGCGGGTGGCTCTGTAAAATTATCTCTTTGAAAGGAAAGTGTGTGTGTGTGTGTGTGTGCGTGTGTGTGTGTGCGTGTGTGTGTGTGTGTGTGTGTGTGTTTCAGTTGTAGTTACAGGGAGTGTGTGTTGTTTTACGAGCGCTCCTTCCCATCTCAGCC
>JAVQJF010032710.1:0-14082 GCA_036023855.1 Gadopsis marmoratus
GAGAGAGAGAGAGAGAGAGAGAGAGAGAGAGAGAGAGAGAGAGAGACTCTGATTCCGGCCTCCCCTCCTTCTGAGACGGAACAAAAGGAAACGAAGCGACTTATCAGGGGTGTAAAGAGATTCAAAACAAACCCGCCCTCCGTTTTTAAGCGAACCTACGTTTCCCTTTCGCTTTCAGATCAGTGTTGGAATGTTCATATTTCCTGTACTTTGTGGTACCTTTACTACATTCCATAGGAAAATACTGCTACACTACACTCATGTGACAGCTAAAGTTACTTTTCAGATTAAGAGAGATTACACAATGAATGATGCGTTTTCTAAAATATGATTAAACGACCCGACAGAATATACGGCAGGTCAAATTATCGCCACAACATCAAAATGCTGCTTACGCATCAAAGCATCCGCAATGATGATCCAATATTATAATATACACTGAAATAATATGTCACTGACATTTTAATGACCTGCGTTAAGACCATTTTTTACTTTTAGTACTTTAAATACACTTTTACTGACAATACCTCTGAACTTTTACTTGCAATTCAGAACCTTAAAGTGTGGCATTGCTACTTTTACGAAAGCAGGACCTGAATACTTTTTCCAGCACTGAGTCAGACGGAAAATATGCAAAATCATAATGAACGCCTGCGTACATAATTACCTTAAAGAGGTGATAAACTGCTGATCCCATAACCATCTTATTACAATTACTGTACACACACTAAATGACAAAACTACATTCAGAAAGGAACAAAAAAAAAACCTTTTAAGATGATATTAATTGCTTCTTTCTCACAGCAGGGCGCACGACAGATTATGTTTCATTATTTTTAACAATGATGCAGCATAATAAAAGTCAGTTTTTGCACACTTCATCCATCACGATATGGACAAATAAACCGAAACACTGACGTTTCATTTATGTTTCTATGGCGAGGTTAACTTTTCCAACGGGACTCGTAGTGTGGTTTCCCTGAAGGAAATCAGGAATAAAGCCCAGAGTAAAAATCCCATTGACAGTTCACTTCTGCTGGAACTTCCTGGGTGAAACCATCACGACTCCCGGTAAATCCAGTGAACATCGTTTAAACATGCAGGGGAAAAAAAAAAAAAACCAGATGGAAGATTACAAGCACGTGAAGTCGTATTGCGTCCATCTTGGGAGACGGATTGGGATCGAGAGGCTTTGGCAGAACCTCGCAAATCACATTTCACTCAAACAGACCCGAAAACACGACCGAGGTTTCTATCAAAGCCGCATGTTGAGGCAGAGGAAGGAAGGGCACCTATTTTTCTCTCGGTTCCCATCTCTCCTCATTCGCCCCACCATGCTACACTTTAATGGACTCTGCAGGAAATCCATGTGGGACAGATTACATAGTGGAAGGAAGCGGGTTTGATCGTCTACAAATAAGCACTACGGCCAGACAGCAGCGGCTCCCAAAGTAGAGATCTCAGCAAATCGACTCACACTCACTTTGTTTTGGGCAGAAGGTACTTTGTTAAGGGCAGTAATACAAGAACATGAAGACATGTGGTTTTTGTAGATTTTCTCCTGCTTCTTTATTTACTCGGAGGGGAGGCAGCTCTTTCTCAGCACCGACACGTTTTGGGGGTCGCACTCAAGAGGCCGCACTGTGATGAAGCGAATCAACATTTCTTACCAAATTAATACACAAAAAAAAAAAAGAGAAAGAAATTGAAAATCAGCCCTGACCCTGCGAGGCCAATGCTGACAGAGACAACCGGACCTGTCGACGGCGTGTTCTCTCACGAGTATTTGTCAATTTTTCCGGGAGAGACGACTCCAGCGGATATCTGTACTGACGTTCGGAACAACGCTTGTCAACTCCACATTGAGCCGAGTCATTTTGTGCGGTGTTGATGGATATAAGGCATCAAGCAGATACGCCAAACGCCCCAGGGTGCACTGCTGTGGCCCCCGCCGACCGTCTTCCAGCCTTCAGCGGGTTAACGTGGCAGCGCCTCGCTGTTCTCCCAACGCAGCTGCACTCGTGATTGAAATGAAAACAAGGCAGAATGGCTGCTGTCAGACGTGTGATATATGACCTGTTTCCAGAGCTCCCCTCTCCATATGGCTGCCTACAGACCTGGGCTGAACTGTATCGGAAAATAATTTGGGAACTTTCTTCTTTTAACCTGGCCGCAGAGCCGTTGTGGGAAGAGTCCGCCGCATCAGGAACGTTGCTGAATTGGTGAAAATAAACTATAGAAAAATATTTGTTGACGCCGTTTGAGCCAAAGCGACAGACAGACATTGCACTGCACACGTATCTGCACAGCAGCACCGTGAGTCTGTAGTTTCACTGTTTACATAGTCTGTAATTTATTTAGCTTATGCAGTCGGTTTTTTGTGTTTCCTACCCAAAATGCTGTGCGACAACCCTCTTCTGTGAAGGTAAAGGAAACAAACAAAAGACTCCTCACACACGGGAACATGGTGACGTCTGGGTTACAATCAGTTTAAACAGTTTAAAAAAAAAAAGGACAAGTAAAAGGATGTAAGAACATGGCACGTGCACACGCGCATCCGCACGTGCACTTACACCTACGCACAGGGACTTCCTGTCCGCTCATTATGAGCGGCCATAAAGCCTCTGCGCTCGGGTTGTTTGAGCAGACTCAGGAAGGATACGCCGAGCAGGTTAATGTCCCACCAGAGAGTCGGTGTAGCGCCTGCCTCTGTAGCACAGCCATGAGAAATATCGCTGTCACACGCCCACGCACACACAGCGGGGCGGCCGAGGCTCAGAGGGTCGTGCGGTCGTCCTTTTGGTTCGATCCCAGCTCCTCCTGTCCACATGTCAACGTGTCCCCGGGAAAGACACTGCCCCCGGTGGAGGCCAGCAGGGCAACCGTGTCCCCATCGGTGTGTGAACGGGTGAATTAGACTACTTGTTACAGCGCTTTGGGAACCGTTTCAACGGTTGAAAAGCGCTCTATAAGTAAGAGTCCATTTACCGTTACAGCAGAGCCAGACAAGACACATGTGAATCGGCTGCATGGTGAAAGTGTAGCGAAACGCAAAGCGGTCTGATGATATGCCGACTTAGAGCGACACAGCTGTATACAGGTTTTCCTTTTCACATCTGCCGTTTGTTGTCATTTACCACGTGTCTGCTAGAGGGTCAACGGCAACTCATCCAGACCACCGCGCCCCTCCCTGAAGAGTGGCCGTTTTCATAGCTGTTCAGTTCACTTCAGGCCCCCGGCATCGTGGCACCACGTCCTGCCTCAATAAGAGAAGTCTGCATTTGACTACAGCTCCCTGGATGCAAAGGACTGGCGGACCCGTTGGTGAAGGGTGCACTAGTCACCAGAAATTAGGAATGCAGAGTAGTGGGAACACATCCAGGAAGAGAGGGGGGGGGGGTTGAAAGACAAACACAAAAGAGGGTGGAGTGGACAGGAGGATGCCAGATCAAGCCCCTGGTTGTATTTACATGTAACAATGAGAAGATGCCTGGGTCCATCTGCATGAATACGTTCGAATGGGATTCCTCAGAGAAGAAGTAAAAGGCGGATGATTCTCCGAGGGCCTGTAAGAGGTGCATCTTTACCCCGACTTCTTCCACCCACCTACTGATATTTATGAGAAAAAAAAACATTTAACAGCCTCTGTTTTACAAACCTACTGCGGAGTTTGGAACTGCCAAGTCCACAGAGGCAGCGATCAACGTCAATTCAATTTGGAGCAAAATGGCTGCAATCAGCTCAGAAAATGAGAAAAACAAAACGACCCATCTTTGCCAGCTTGGTCCGAGGTGTTAGCGCACCGACAAGCACGCTAAAAGAACATCTAGTGCCCAATTTAAGTTTATTTGACTGAGACAATGACATGCAGAATCTGAAATAGGATCAGATAAACTCATTAAAAAGAACAAAGACTCGCTCCAAAGATGATAATTCAACCCACAACATTCAACCCACGACGCTGAGAAGGCAGACAAAAGGATGTCTGCTCTGAGAGGCAGGTCGGGACCTCTGAGAGGAAGGCTTGGCGAGGCAGAATAAGGTCTTGAGCTGTCAGGTACAAGAATATAAGGTTTGCAGGATATATGACCAACAAGGAGCATAGTAGAGAGGCCATGAGGATGTTCGCTCAGGAGCCCACATTATTGCTCCACAAATGAAATGATTTCTGTGCCCCGGAGCAGTTGAAGGCCTCCGAGGGAGGAGAAACATGTCACATGTAAGAGACAGACCACTGGGTGCTCGGATGCCTGTGAACCTGAACTCAGAGCCTTGGAGAATCAGAAGGTCTCGAGCGGTGACGTAGAGAGAGCCTCAAGGGCTCAGCATGGCCACCACGCTAACCCACGCGGCATCTCCTCTGTGGCCTGCGAGGTGCCGTCGGGGCTGAGGACAAACCAGAACGCCGCAAGAGCCACGCGGGGGGGGGGGTTTAAATGTGGTTTCAAGCTCCAAAAAGTAAAGAATGACCCGGAGCAGCTGAAGGTCTTCCGAGAGGGTGAAGCATGTCGCACCGATCGAGATACAGAGCTTATTATGGGTTTAAATGTTGTGTTTTTAGCTGCTGCTCCAATATAAAATCCTGCATTTCTGCTGTTAAATGGTAAATGAACAGCACGCATGTAGAACGTGTGGAGAGGAGGCGGACGAGCTCGGACAGCGATGCTCCTTATCGGCCAACGCCGTGAGAGACGGTAATCAGGAGGTCAAAAGTCAGATCGACGCAACGCTATGTTCCTAAATACGCGACTGCCATTAGACACAGCAACTGATTCTTTGTCAATGTCGAAAATATGAATTGGTGCATCTGTCAGTGTGAGACAGGGGCTACTCCCCAACTTTAAGTCTCTCCCATCTCGTAACCCCCCCCCAGCTGCTCACATATCCTGGCAGCTGGAGACATTTTCCAGCTCACTTCAGGCAAGATGCTGCAGCTTCAACTATTGTGAAAAAGGACCATGAAGAATTTCATTTTACTACAATATCAGATGTGTGATTGTAAGCCAGTAAGCCGATGAGCGTGGCGGAGAGAGCGATTAATAAACCGAGCAGAGAGTGATGAAAGCTCGCACTGCAGTAAAGATTGCTCAATTAATATGCTACGCCGTAGATTTTACAGCAAAAGATCTTTGACTTATTTATATCTGAACTTTATGAAAGTCTTTTATCATTTGTAATGTTTTTGAATTTGTGAGCAGACGTCTTTGGAAACAGGCAGTTCTGTGAAACCAGCTTTTTATTTTTTTGGAAAGGGAGGAATAATACTGTGTGAAAAGAAAGGGAAAAAAAAACCAAAAGAAAATACCAGAACAGCGATCGTCAGGTTCAATCAGGTTCACATGTTGGCTCCGGAGCTGTATCATAAACTGGATGACTGTTGTGTTTCACCCATGAATTAAAGCACAAATAGGAAGACAAATTCAAAAGAAAGTCAATGTTGGCCACAGAAACTTAGCCCGCAAAAGCCAAACTAAATACTGCTCGAGAACCCCCAAAGGGCCAATTGCTGGTAGAATTCCATAGCTTTACCTGGCATGTGGTTTGACAACATAAACCAAGCGGTTACTCTTTGACGGGCACGATCCCCTGCACATTGAGTGATAATATTTCACACTGTGTACGGTCGACCACCCCGCTGTTTACTCCAAGGGAACAGTCCTACCCAGCGTTTCTCTTTCAAATCCCTCCATTTTCTCCCTGGGAGGAGATTTCCTTTCCTTTCCATTCCTGCGAGCTCTCGGATGATGTCATGCTCGCCGAGTTTCCATCACTGCAAACAATCCTGTTAACCTCAGCGCTGCTTCTGCTTTGCACTGCCACACATTCCTGCTTCACACAAAAAAACAAAGAAAAAGAAACGGAGAAGGCAGCTAACCTCCTGCACCTGAGTTTTAGTGAGACTCTCCGATAACGCCGACCTCTCACCTGCTGCTGCGTTATCTGCCCGCCCATGGCTGGGATGGCGGGAAAGACGGGGTGGGATTTGCGGTTTTTGCAGACAAGTCAGGTGATGTGTTGAAGATAAAGCCACTTTGAGCGAAGGCCGGGCCTTTGTGTTTGACTTGAACTTCATAATATTGTTCTGACCTCTTCTTTTGGCCGTGGAGTGTTTATCTTTGCAAGTTTGACAGAAAATGATCTTCTGTCACTGGAAAACAATCAGCACATGGACGAGAAGGAAAATCCAATAGGGTGTGAAAAACTACATGTTTTTATTTATTAATACATATATATATATATATATATATATATATATATATAGACCACGTTAAAAATGTCTCAGGATTTATATTTGGGCAATTTTTGTTTTATTTAATAACTACAAAATAGGAAAACTGACCAACAACAAAAAGACAATGGCAATGAACGTTTTATTTCTGCTCTCTTTTCACCCAGATAGTTAAATCTAAAACGGTTTCTATCTCAACGGGAAGCCCGAAGAGGTTTTCACTTTCTCAACCAGAGACAGGTGTATTTTTATGAGCTCTCCTCTTAAATTACTGGGACTTCACCAGCAGCTTGTGGCCATTTTGAGAGAATAGCTGCTTAATTAGTCCGGGACGTACGGCGTCTAAGCTGTGCTCCGCAGCATGTTTCCCTGTGGCTTCAGGCAAACCGGGGGGGGGGGGCACACAGCACTACAACCATGTGTTACATCACTATACCCCCCCGACACTCAGCAGACAGGGTGGACCAAATAACAGCAGACACTATAATGCAATAAGGTACAACAGCCAGTTTCTGAAGGTAAACTGTTGTTGACAGCTTGTCAGAAGGCTGCTGATTTAAGTAATTGTAGCTTCTGATATTTTATAAACCCCACATACGTAGAGGTTAAAAGTCCATAGGGGGGCTTCTTCTGGCAGCCATACTGAAGATCCGCATACAGTGGCATTAATCAGTTGCTGAATAAAAAATTAATCTGCAACTATTTAAATACGGTTCACACAGATTTTTAAAAGGGTACAAACTCAAGCACCTTTCAAGGTACCTAAACCAGACATTTCCAGATGCTCAACTCAGTTATCGTCACATTTAACTTGTTAATATAAATGTCAGGAGACAACAAACAAATATGATGACGGGATGGTTTCATTTCAAACAGAAGAGTTTTTTGGTTTATGAGCGATTGTGTCGATGATTAAACACCAGATTATGTTGAAAATCAATCAAGGAGTACATTTAGGTTCAAGCCTTTTCCCAACCAATGGTTAAAATGAAGCATCCTCCAAACCTTCAAGACTTTTTACGAACCCTGTAATAATCATATTTTAAGTCATTTTTCAAGTAGAAATTACCAAACGTTTACCGATTCCAGCTTCTCAAATGTAATGATTTGCTGCTTTTCTCCGTTTCATACACTGGGAAACTAAATATCTCTGGACTGTTTGGTATTGGTTGGGTTGCGTGCATTCAATTCAGTTCTCCATGAAGACACCAGCTGAGGTTGGCAGCAGCGTTGAGGCAACTTCCAGGCCTCTGTGCACACATACGGAGCCTCACAACTAGCTGACAGCACACACACACACACACACACACGGGGTTACCAGCCTTGTCCCGTCTGAACCAGCGCGGACTTCATGCGAGCTGCACAGACGTGGGTTTGGGCGGGCGAGTGGGCGGCTGGGAGCGAGAGGCAGCCCTGGTTTACAGGTCAAGCCTGTAGCTTTACAAGGGAAATCTCCAGAGCCACTATAAATACCACTGTGAGCTTTAAGGGTGCAGTATATCACACCACTGGGTTTGAAGGACCACAAACCGACCTAGTTTTTGTAGTCCCCACCGCCCCCCCTTCCTTTTCCCAACTGTACAGTCGCATGAGCCTGAATACAATTAAATGTGAATTTCCCCTCCTCCATTTCAAGTGACTGTTAATTGATTGGCCCGACTTCAAAACACACCCCCCCCCCCTCCTCACTGCAACAAAGAGCTGGCGGTTCACCTCACGCGTCAGACCCATATATCATTAAAGTACCTTCAAGTTTGGGGGCGGTTTCACGTTTTCCTTTGCTGCAGTCCTGAGCAAATGGCACAAATGTGTCAGGAACCAATTCACGTAAATTGTGAGGATTTTCAATGAGCCCCACCTGCGAGCGAGACATTTATTCAGCTCAAACTGATGTACTGCGACTTGAAATGAGGCCTAATGATTCGCTCAAGGAAACGGCTGCATAAAACTCGCAGTGCTGTCAAAGTGACACGGCCGCGCAGCACGAGCGGCATAAATCAAGGCGTTTCTGCTCTGGAGCTGATTGGATGTGCGCTTCATTCTTCACACGGCTTTAAAAGAAAAGAGAGGAAAAAAAAAATAAAAAATCATAATTCATTCCGACTTTATGGCGAGAAAGAGAAGAGCCTCGAGTCGTCTTTTTGAACACCTGAGCAGCGCAGATGTGGAGTCGGAGGACAATAAAAGCAGCGATTCGGCCGCTCACGTGCAAATCTCATCAGCCAGCTCTGGTTAGCGACAGACGGCACTAATTGGTTCCAGGAGCGCTGCTCTCGTTCACACTGGCTGAGGTGGCGAGCAGCGAGGGCGGGCAGAAAGAGGCAGAAAGGGAAAAAAAAAAAAAAAAAAAAAAGAAGAGGCCGTCGTAGGGAGGGAGGGCAAGTAATGAGAGGTCAGCCGCCATCTACAGTTGGGCTGCCAGAGCCAGAAAGGAACGCCAATTTTATGGTCAATTGGGCGACGCATCTGGACTCATAGATCACAGGGCTGCGGGGCCGGACTTAGCACCCAGCTCACACACAGAACAGACCACACAACACACACAATCACAGCCCAGCAGGCTACACACACACACACACACACCAGGGAAACATGATGCTGTCAAGGAGTCATAAGATTTTCATACACACGGTTCCTACGCAGACAATAATTTTATAATGTGAAGATTACTATGACAAATCACTATATACACACACACACGTGAAAAGTATCATTCTGTTTCCAGTACTTGTCTCATTAACTTTCCTCAGTTGCCAAGACCTGGAAGAGGTTTTTTCATTATGTCCCCAGAGAGTACGTTTAGTAATTGGCCCAACATACATGCACTCCACACTCACGGGCAACTCGCAGGCTAATTAGGTCTCCTGGTGTGTTGACTTTGTGCTCCTCGTGTTACAAGTGTTAGAAAATATCAAGACAGTTTCAATGTTGCACGAACTGTAATCTGGACACAAATTGGTTCTCTGGTTCACGCTCAACGGTATCTTAAATGTCGGGTGGCCGGTCCACCCGAATGAACGGACAAATTCCACAATATGTCATGGAGTGACACATCACAGTGAAGACAACATACTGGTGTTGGTATGGCGTGGCGGTAAAAGGACCCAAAACGCAGACAGCACAGGATGGCGAGAGCTTACTGACGGTTTAACTGAACAAAGAACTTACCGGTGCCAGCCTTTCCTGCGCTTGTAAGTAGGCAGGCAAGTCCAGGTCTCGAGACAAAAGAAACCCAAATGCAACAGAAGGCTTGCAAACACTAGAATCACGGAGCTACGGAAGCCCTGGACCGACGAGGAACATGGCAGACCGACAGGACCGAAGGAAAGCCAAGACAATGACCCGGCAAGGAACAAAAACCAGAAACCAGTATGAACAGATAAGGCACCGATGAGACAGCAAGAAACAGGTGAACACAACTGACAGCAAGAAACACAAGGCCGGAAACTGAAACAGCCAAGAAATACACTACAGACTCCTCAGCACATGACAGGTGTCAGGCATATTCAAAAAGATTGACGGCTGCCAAAATGACTGTTTGACAGTATGTGGCCGTATTCGAAACCGCCTACTATGCTGGCAGCACGTACTGATGTGGCCCACGTGTAGCATGCAAACAACAGCAAAATCTGCAGTGTGCCAGAAAATAGCCAGATGTCGCACCAATTCTGAAAAAACAACCTCCAGTATGCATCGAACCAGTCCCACGATGCAAAGCGCCGGTGGTTGTTTGCAATAATGTAAACTTTCTTACTCAGTTATTTGCCATAGAGGTTAGCGAGTTGACTGACATTGGCTTTACTGCACACAGCCTGTTTTGTCCAACAAATGCTGTTTAATAAAGTGAGGAGGGAGGTTTGAGGTGGTGCAGCTGGACCGTGCTGTCATTTACCCTTTCCAAAACTGGAAACCGGCTAAGTTAGTATGCCTGCAAGTAGCCTAAGTTTAAGTGGTTGGTCCAACAATGTTACAGGAGTGCAATGCTACGTCGGTGCAGTAGATGTGAGCAGACTAGTTACAGTCATATCAGATCTGATAGACTTCCCTGTCCACATCTTGTCTCCAAAAGTGCATTGTAACACACTACAGGTCATGTTACCTCTGTGGGCGCAGCCAGCGAAGGCAGCAGGGGCTTCATGTAGCTGTACCTCTGCATTGTCACCATGACGACACAGCGCAGCATCTCCAAGACAGCCGCTGTTGGCCTGGACACATCAAGAACACAATGCTGAAGGCTTAATGACAGTTCAGCTCGTTACCGTCACCTCACTGACCCCCTGGACTTTACCTTCGAGGACAAAGGTTCCTGTGATGATGTTACAGGAATAATAGTGTTTTTTACTTGTAGAAGCTTCAATTTCCAGAGCTGATTGAGTTCAGATAGATTTGACCCCTGACGTCGACGAGGAGCGTCATGGTCTATTAGGAGGTTAATTCCAGGGCTACACGGTACATCTATGACAACAGCAAGAGACTCTGAAGTGAGTAAAAGGCCCATTCAAACCGGAGAATGTTGATTTAATATTCCATGCCTCAGACGACATCCTGTCCGAGTGCATTTAATTTGCAGTAAAACTAAGATGTTTGACAGACAGACATTCAAACAGATGATTACAGATCAAATATAACATTTTTCCAACAATAGTTTGAATTTTTAAATCAAAAGAAAATCTTCACATCTCGAGACACATTTTTGCTCGAAAAGTAGCCTTTTAACAATTAATGGATTATCAGATACGTTGTTTTCCGTCTTCCCTTTCTTGCTCTTCGCCTTGCAACCCTTCAGATTTATCTTGCGACCCCTTGGAGAGTTTCAACCCGCAGCTTGGGAACCACTAACATACAGAAGCAGAGCCTTCTCTCTTGTTACCTCCCCCCCCCACTGTAAATATCCAAATGCTTCAATAAAAATCAATACATGAACACGAAACGTCAGTGCCGTACCTCTGGTCCACGATGAAGCCCAGGGAGGTGAGAGTGAGCAGGACGTAGCCGGTCATCCCCAGCATGGTGAACTGGGACAGCATCTAGGATGGAGATACGTTCGCATGCCATGAGAGAAAATGCGGTCGGGGGGGGGGGGGAAACACATTAAAATCTAAACCTTAAAATTAATATCGTGGCTGGTTAAGTTACGAGCGAAGGAGACCTGACTGGAAGAGCAGTCATAAACCACACGGCTGTTCCGACTGTTTACTTGGCAATGCCAAGCAAAACATGTCTGACCTTCACCACGAGTGTGCTGGCACATAGAACATCCATGAAAACGCAATCCGCCTCTTACTTTACACTGACATGCCTAGTTTACGTAGACGGTCTAATCACCCCAGATGGGTCTTGACAAGGGATTCGACCACAGTGGAAGAGGCTGCAGTTTGAATCCCGATAGCCCCTAAACGGAGCCAAAACAACCAACATCGGAGCAGAAATCCCATGCAGACTCTCGCTGACCTCTTCCCAAGCTATTTGGGACACACACACATAAAACAGACTCCCACAAACACACAAAAGTACAGTACGTCATGCGCGGTCTGATTCGTGTTCTCTAACCTACGGCCTTGGCTGAGGGCAGCAGCTGGAAGCCCGGTGTCTCCTGAGGATGCCGTGGGCTGTCAGTTTAGGATTATATTTCTCTGACACTCAATACGGATCCTTACGGCCAAATCTCACATACTGTACGGAGCCAGAAGGCCATATATAGTAGACATAAAACCAACCCATCAACAGGATGCAATAACACTGTATGTCTTTATGTTTGTCCAAGAGTCGTTATCCGTAAGCCCCCCATAAGAACTATATTATCTGAGCCCTCACACGGGAATATAGAGGGACGATGCGATTATGTTTTGCATGAATCAAACGGGGGGAATTCTGGCCTCAATCCATCCATCAGAGTAAAGGAACAAAAGTCACCCCAGAAGGATCTTTGCATTAGGGTTCAAAGGCTACATATACAGTTGTTTTTAGTAAAAGCTGTAGCGAGCGGAGAATTATTTTAGGTATCAAAAGGTTACGTGACCTTATCTGTGGTTAATAAGACGCAGCCGCGACGCCGCGCTCGGGAGAAAACCCTCCACGAATCCCCCCAGTGTCGTCAGGTGGAGTCACATTTACAGAACCGTTTTTTAAAAATAACGGAAGGGCAAATGTTCCGTGCTTCTTTCGTCGTGCTAATTTTTTTTTTTTTATGTGACAGAGTGTCAAACTGCAGCAATAACAGCGGTCGGACAGAAATGAAAGTTAACATCTGGTGACAGCGGACTGATTGTGTTATTCTGTCGTCCCCCCGAGACACAGCAGATTAACTCATTACTCAGGCCGTTATTGCAGCTGTTCTTATGATGAACTTCATGGAGGCTGGTTGGACAGAGCGAGCACTGAGAAAATACACCGGTACATCAGTCGCGAAATGTTACTACTACTACTAAGTTACAAAGACAACACACATCCTATACTATTGATCATCTGTGCAGAATTCAAACGCATGGATTTAAATCTTTATCAAAACCACACGTTGGGATTGGTTTCCAGAAAAGTATCAGGCATTAGTTCGGATTGTTTTATGATCCAATTACATATCTGTGCGACTTTCTTTTGCTGCTGATGGGCAGAACCATTACCGTGAAGGCCACTTGCTGACTCTAAATGCTGACAAATAAACTGCATAGATTATAATAATAAAGATCTGCTGTCATACTCTGAAGACCACGCCCACCGGGGGGCGGCGAAACGGTCGGCGCCACAATATGCAACCAGGGGCTGAAACGCTAACAAAATGCCTGCAGCAAGCTGAAAACATCTGATTTCAGCGTGTCAAAAGATTATGTTAGCACCCTGAGTCTACCAGAGAGGACAAAGTCAATATTGTCGCTCTATCAAGAAGTGTCCCTTCTCCAGCTAAGTTACCGTTAGCCAAGGCACACAAAGATAATACTGCAGAGCTTTCTGATTCATTCCACTACACAAGTTGCGTACTGTCAAACTGCTTTATCCTAACTTACAGCTGTACAGTCAGCCTGACCTTTGGATATTTGACTTAGCAGAGACTAAATGACTGCTGCACACGGAGACATGATGAGAGTCAAGATCCCACAATGTTCCCAGTCTTCCTGCTGATGCCTCGCGCCTGTATCTACTTTTGCTCTTCTTAAAAGCTCAGTTTTTCAATTTCGGCAGCTTATAAAAACTTAGTTCTGGGTTCTTTACCCTGTTGGTAGTGCGTCCCACCACACAGCAGCTTTTAGGCCTGTTTCTGCTGTTTGCTAGCAGACCCAAATGACAAGGAGGCACCTTCACGCAACACTAAGTCAATGTTAAGTCCTGGCATGGGCGCTCTGTCTCTATAGCAGGTGCTGAAATTACAATAAGACATTTTACAAAGTTCTGGAGATGATCATTTATGACTTGGTCAATTCCCGTCTCTGCCTCCAAGAGTAACTGTTTAGCAAACCTATAATAAAGGCGTACACGTTGGCCTGCTGATGATGTAATTGAAGAGTAGCTTCACTTGTTTGTAATAACCATGTTTTCATGGCTTGGAATTAACGCAAGGCCCATAAATTGTCCGGCAATGTATCATCAATTGTCAAACTAAATAAGCGCCTAAGCGAACATGTGGGTATAAATACATAACAGTGACATGATTTATTGTTGGGCCGGAGCGCTCACTTTGTTATTTTCCTTCCAAGTCCTGATTGCTGCATCCTGAAGGCTATTTGGTTTGGGAAATGGTTGACTCGACAATTAAGGCGTTTGTGTTCACTGCTGGACCACCAGCTGCCGTTTCATTCGCCGAGAGGGAGGAGAACCCTCGACGCTGGAGGGGAGGTGTGTGAGTGGGGGGGGGGGGGGGG
>JAVQJF010032713.1:0-10470 GCA_036023855.1 Gadopsis marmoratus
AAAGAAAACAACTGAATTAACTAATAACTTATGTTGTGCATCATAAAAAGTCCAATGTAACTATAGTGAAGGTTCTGTTATTCAAACTCAAACTAAAAAGTGCCAAAGAAAACAACTGAATCAACTAATCAGCCCTAGACTCAAACCTGTACCCAGTTCCACCTGGTCTGTTGCACTTATCTGCTCGCAGAGGAAGCGATCATATTAAGTAGGTCTAACTGAGCTTCGCTAGCGGCTCTTCGTCTCCTTCGGACTGACAGAAACCTTCTTGCAAAACCAGCGTTAAGGGGAACTGCACGACTTTGTAGGCTGTAGGCTGCCCACCCAATCGAAACAGTACCGAAATGTTTGCACTCTGTGACATAAAAAAAAAATCTGAGTTTTTGATTGGGTGGGCAAGACGTTCGTTTGGGTGGGCACTGCCCCCCCTGCCCCTTGCTACAGCCGGCCTTGCTCTCCTGCCATCTAACGGTTTACCAGAACGCCCTTGAGGCCAAACGAAGGTCCTTCTCCATAGCCTCCCCAAACTCCTCCAAACTCCATTTTTCTTTGGCAACCACCGAATCTATGTTTACTCTCCTCCAGTGGATTCACTGTTTGCTACAGAACTGATCGCGGTGCATTCTGCACTTTATGCAACTAAACTAAGACGATTTAATCACACTCACTGATTTTAACTGTGGAAGATACATTGATATGTGGAACCAGGACTATCTGTGAATGTTGGTCTCTCTTCTGTGGCTCAGTAAAGAATTACTACAAATACCTGAGGAATCAGCATATTCAGGCTTTGCAGAAACATTTTATTCTGTTTTTATAAGACAGGAGAAACAAAAAAAAGACAAACCAGCTAGAAAAAAAAAAAGTCAATATTTGGATTTTCAAGAGAAATCCGAAATAAATAGCGAAACTGTGGATAAATTGGGCTCGTCTGTGCTGCAGGTGGCAGTTTTAATAAAGATTCACATTATTTTTGGTTTGATTCGAGACTTTCTACTTTGTTCAAAAGCACATCCAGAGAGATCAGACGGTGGGTTTGTTTCAGACAGCAGAACTCTGTTTAGGTCAGCAGATGCAGAAGAGGCGGAGGAGAAAGACGAGTAACGGAGAGCTGATTCGTTGTGTTGGAAGCTTTTCTCACGCCGTTTTCTCCGTGCTCACGCTCGCCTGAGCAGCGGTGGCGTTGGGGACACTGTACTTGGTGAGGACAGTTTTAAACTGCTCCAACGTGGCGTCGGTTCGAACCCCCGTCGGGTCGAAGTGAGTCCGGCTCACCCTGAAGCCGGCCTCCGTCAGGTACTGAAGAAACTTGTTCAGCCTGTGCAGAGGAATAAGAAACATAAATAAAATGTTCAGGTCTGTGTCCAAAGTTAAAACATCTGAGGTTTGGTGTTTCTCTATAAAGTCTGGTGTTATTTTAGACTTTTCTCTCTTTAAATACACCTCACAAATATATAGCTTCATTTTTAGAAACGACTCAGTAATTTCGTAAAGCTGCTGATAGTTTTTAAATCAAACAAACGGGAAGAAATAGTGCAATGCTTTTTTGGGGACTATTTTCAGTGGCGGATGAATCCACATTTGGTGCTCTTTCCAGGCAAAGTGGAATTTATCTAAAACAAGCCTATGACCTACCGAAAATGCTCACTGCTCATTAGCAGTGCATTCTGAGAATTGGGACACTAGAAACCAGCCGACCGCCTGGACCGACAGCCAGAGGAAAAGAGGTCAGAGGTCACTTACTTGGGCATGTTCATGCCTCTGATGCTGTGGCGGTGGATGCTGTAGTAGAAGGGCGGATGTTCCAGAGACGCATCAGACTTCAGCTTCTTCACTACATTCCCAGACTCCTCTCCTGTCTTCCTCTTCCCTGCAGAACAACATCTTTACAAGCTCGTGTTGTTCGGTCAAACTTTGTTTAGTTTAAACTGCAGTTGAGATCCCATGAAGGCAGAGTACATTTTAGGGGAATGTGACATATAATAAATAAAATCATGATAATATAACATGATGCTCAAGACATCAGTATTTCCACAGATAATATTTACATTTGTTGTGATGGTACAGCATCTTTCAGCTTCAGTGACGTGAAAACACAGTAAAAGAAACTTTAAATCCAAAGTTACTCAAATGTAGGTTTTCCCTGCAAAGCTTCTTAATTGTAAATTCTCTTGAGTGATTGCTACACTGCCCTCTTTAGGACAGAGGTAGCGCTACAGTAACTAGGTGACAGAATATCTTTGAGGGCCACTGATGCAGAACAGAAAAGCAGAAATGGGAATAGAAGGCTGCAGGTTCAGCTGGTCCAAACTGGGACAGGACCTCAAAATATTATATTGTATTATACTGATTATAGAGGTTTTTAGAAACAGAGACCGACTCACCAGACTGATCAGCAGAACCCGACTCCTCTCTGCTCTGCAAGGTCTTAATGACGACTCCACACTCGACTGCAGAGAGAGAGAGCAGAACTGTAATCTCATGTTTCTTTATGCAGACATCAGACACACGTTATAGATGGGGGGGGGTCGAACTTTTACCCTGGTTGGTCAGAGCCGACGGCCCGTGGACGAAAGACTTGGAGCACTCGGACTCGCAGATCAGCGTTTTGACGAGCGGCTGGATGTCGTCCATGCTGTGCTGCACCGCCGCCGACAGCATCCTCCTCAGGAAGCCCGTGTTAAACAGAGGACCGGACCTGGACATGCACACACACACATCTGTAGCTGTACTACATCTGTGAGGACCTTCACTGACATGATGCACGTCATAGCCTGTTATTCTGAACCCAAAAACCAAGTCTCAAAGTCCAACTTATAACTAAAGTCTTAATTTTTACATTCAGATTTTTGTTTCTTGCAAACACCAGTGCTACCAGCAGATGGCACCAAAACGGGGCTGTTGCTAACTTTACATGCTGCTCAGTGAGGCGTGAACTGACTGTATGACCAGGGATACTTTACCACAGCGGTCCCAGCTGCACGGCCGTCTTTCCAGGCAGACTTCCATGACAGTTGCAGGGCAGCGTGTCTGGGAGAAGCACAGGTTAGGACATGATTTATTTTCTACACTTGGCTTTCTGTGCAACAACATCATAGAACTGAAGGAAGAGCGCATACAGCCAAAAGTTTCATGTCACATTTTGGCCAACAGCTGTGACAGTTGTCTTTATAGCCGGCGAGGAAGCCAGGATGGTTGTCGGCTCAATGTTCACAAAACCTTTGATATCTGTTAATAGTGATGAGGGGAAGCTGCGTTCATCAGGCTCAGAGTTAAAGTTAAAATTAACATTGTCGCACAATTACACTCTCTTAGATTGTGATGCTGTTGCTGCAATTTAAACTTGTAAATATACGCACACACCAGCTTTAAGACATTTGTTACAGCACCCCCTGCAGCATGCATGCTACAGTGTCCCTTCTGTATCGCCAGAGACAAGGATGTAAGTCCAGGACTTTAGGACTTCATCCCCGACAGGCTGATATGTAGTCCGAGACTCCCTCCTATAACTGACAGCACTCTCACTCATACTCACCATCCACCATGTTTCCTAGTTTGAGGAAGAGTCTCTCCTCACACCACTGGCAGTGGACCAGTTTCCGTAACTTCTTCGCTGACTCGTCGGCCTGCGTGGGACCTCTGAGGACTCTCACCACCACCAGGACGAAATGCTCCAACGCCACCGCCAGCAGCACTTCGATGCCTTTGTTGCAGCGAGCCGCCGCCCTACAACATACGGCGAGAAATCAGGATTAAATTCTGACCCTTTTCCTTCATCGCATTAGAAGCGAAACACATCCGGATGAAAGGTTCTACCTGGCCACAGTGGCCACGACCATGCGTGCAGCCAGCTCTCTGTAGTACTCGGTGCGTACGATGTGACAGCCGTAGTGACGCAGGGTGACGTTGGGAGACTTGGAGTACAGAGAGCCCGTGTCCGTTGACGTCACAGAGATGATGCCCAGGTTGCGGACGTTTCTGAAGGCGGCGTCCAGGTAGTTCACTGCCGTCCCGTACGGATCCAAGTGACTGGAAGATTCAGGAAATCACACTGACCTTCAAACTAGTGAAACAAACACGATATAAGTAGTGAAATCCAGGCCTGGTGATATTCTACAGCTTCCTTATGGTCATCAAATCTTATGTGCAGACTCAACCAACAACAGGTGAGTCCGTCTCTCAACACTGTCTGACTTCCTGCCTGCAGCCCGTCGGTTCCTCCTCACAAACTAAACTTTCCACCAACAAACATGCGTCAGAAAGTGTCAATAAAAGGAAACAATCTGACCAATGAGATTCATCGATTACAAACTTGATCACGTCTTCCTGCTTACATGTGGTCGAAGGGCCGCAGGTGCATGATGACGTTGGCGTCCATCTGCACGACCTCCACCGTAGCAATGGCCGCTCCCTTGACGTCACTGCTGGCCACGTCGGGCCCCCGGGGGCCTCGCGAGCCTCCGGCGTCCACCTGCATGTGGTTGAGCTCGCAGTTCTCTTTGATCATTTTGACGCACGTGTCGCTGATATCCGTTATGGTGACTTTGACTGCGTTACGAAGGTGCTTCGCCCACTGGAGGCCCATAATCCCTGAGAGAAACGGACAGAAGATGGAGGGTCTCTTCACTTCATTACGGATTAATCTTATTTTCTCAGTTAATCCACAACTACAAAGAAACATTTAGCACACTGCACCGCAGCAGCTGGGTGGAGGAGCTGTGTGATTTGAGTACTGCGACACAGGAAATACAAAAAGGTGGAGGAGCAGCAGCTGAAATGTTTTGATTTAATTACGAAGCACGTGACAGGCTGTTCTATAGCGGAGACACCTGGGTTTAGATGAAACTAGCCAGTATTTTGTTAAAGCCAGTTCTTCAAAACACATTTGACTGAGTTACAAAAACAGATGTTCTGTGGTATTAATGTCTTTTTGTTTGTTATTTCAGGAGATCATCCCAGTCTCACCTGTGGCTCCAAAAGCATCCAGACACTCGAGCGGGTTTCTCTCTTCAGCCAGAACAGCCAGCGAACAAAACACCAGCTGCCTGCAACACACACACACACACGTTTGGTGTAAAGTAAAAATCTGCACGTATGTTTGTGTAAGAACTGGTCTGATGTGCCGACCTGTTGGTCTTCATCTTGCGGTTGAAGTAGGTGTCGCTCTTCTGCGGTGTGGTGTGGTTTGGGAGGAGCTGGACGTTGGTTCCAAGTTCCTTCATGATTTCGTACGCCTGACCAGACGGAGCTGCCGACACAGTAAACACAATCAGTGGCACAGAAACATCAGCACAGCATCCTATGCTGCTGCATTCCGACTTGATGCTTTCTATGATGTATATTTATATATGCTGTGGCAAAATCTGGCTCTTTAGCTGCTAAACGCTGCACCGTGTCCCCCAGCTCGTCTCTGAGCGTGTCTCTCTGCCGCTTGCTGCTCAGCAGGAAGTGGACGGTCGCCTTCCTACAGCTTTTTCTCTCTGGGAAAACGACACAGAGAGCGGTAGAGCTGAGGGCCGAAAAACCAAAACAATGAGCTGAAACTCACTAAAATGCTCCGGAGGAGGCGAAGGGAGCTGCAGATCTGGTGGCAGTGCTGCTGGTTGACCACTGGGAGGACAAGTAGTCCTGACCGCCGTCGTTAATACAGTATAAAAATATTGATTATAGCCACAGAGAAGTTTTAGTTGACTTAAGTTGGAGGGTTTTGCAACTAGGTTCATGGAACGGTTTGTACAGGCTTTTACAATTCAAGCACTTTCAAGGTACCTACACAATAACTTTCCAGACTCTCATCATCATCATCATCATCTAAATTGTTACTGTAAAGGCTACTGCAAAAAAACAAAACACAGAAAGTTTACAAAATTCCTTTACACGCACAGCAATCAGTGTTTACTGTCACTTTGTTTATTTCACCAGCTGTTCATGTCATCTCTGATCGTGTGTATCGATTGTGATTAAATTACAGAATAAGGGATCAACAGAGGACTCATCCAGCCACGAACACAAGAACAGAACTTCAGGCCAATCAAAATGCTGAAATCATGTCACATGAATTTCAGTTGGTCACTTCTACGACCAAAAAGGACTCTGAGTGACCAGCTGGTGTCACAAACAACAACAGCAGCTTAAGAGCAGCTTGACTGTAGCAGACAGGAAGGATGCTGCGATCACATGGTCAGCGTGCACTGAACGCTGTAGGCATGGAGACGAAAGCTAGCGGAGGCACTTGCTGTTCATTTCATTCAGACTGGGATCATATTAAAGGGGCGTTCCCCCGATCAACAACCTGTGGTGTTTAAGGTCACCTGTGGCTGTGGAGAATACAAACTGGCGGTGTGGGCCTTTAAGAGACGGTACAGTTCTGGAGTTTGACCCATACAAGGGACTAAAAGCCTGGATATCTGAACCTCACTGCTTCGGTTGTGACCATATTTAAATCCCTGCGTCGCTGCACGACGTGCGAACCGACAGCGTGTCAGCGTTTGTTACCCGGCTCCTCGAGCGCCACGTCCGAGCTCCCGGAGTAGCTGGCTTCAGTCTCGCCTTTGTTGACGTGTCGCTTCAGGTGGCTGATCATGTCGGTCTTGCGGGCGATGGTGACCGAACACACGACACAGTGGTAGTGAGCCATGTGTCTCCCCGGTGCCTGGAAGGGGTTGACACAAAAGTCGGGGCTGAAAGAAGGAAGCAAAGGAAGTGCAGCGACTTCACGGTGTTGTCGTGTGGCAGGAGTAAGGAAGTGTCCTGGAACTTAATCCAAAGTGTCCAAATCCAAATCCAAACATTTTCTTACAAACACTGATTCACCAGTGATCACATGGAGGGCTGTGCGCCTGAACTTTCTCTCTTGCTTCGGTGTTTGGACGGGCAGCAAAATGGGACAATGGGGACGTTCTGTATCTTTTTTTTTTCATCCTGCTTCACAAAACTAAACTAAAATCTGCAAGTCGTGAAAACAGAAGCTGCAGGACCCTCGAACTGAAGCACTGAGACGGTTTGCACGTTGAATTCCTCACCTGATCTCCGCTGAGGCTGGGCTTCAGGCTCCTGCACGGCAGGTGGCAGATGCACATCCTCTGGCCTGTTAAAGGTCAAAGGTCAACCGTTAGGAATTAGAATCTGACGAGTGCCTTCACATTCAGCCGGATTTACTGAGACTGAGACGCCACTTTCACACACTGTGTTTTATACATAATATATTTTTTTGCACGACTGAAGATCAGTGTTTTTAGCTTTGTACAGGCACCCTGCGATATACGGCCATAAGTCTGTGGACGGCCCTGTCCCATGCACTGTGACGCTGCACAGACTGCATTTACTCTAACAGCCATAAAAGTGGCAATAAATGATGATAAATACACAAAGCGGCCAAAGAAAAAAACCCCAGAAGGAATTTCATTTACAACAATGTGAAAGAATTAAGATCAGCATTGTTTTTTTTAAAGCTGTAACCGACAAATCTTCAATATTTTAACTCGACAGGAGACATGAACCCGTGCTTGAAGTGGAATAAAGGAAGTGCCAGGACTTAGCCTTAGCCACACGACTCGGCCGGTATTCTGTGGACGGTGGAGATGTTTGATGATGTCTTGAACCGAGGAGACGACCATTTCACTTATTAGAGTAGAAGATAACTACGTGCACCAGCTTTAGTGTGTGTGGCCGTGACACCATGAAGCCCTCAGCTCCTTGTGTTCCAGGTGAAATCCGTTAAAGTAACGTTACTCGGACTCGCCGCCGACAGACAAAAGCAGGCAGGTGAGCGCCACATAGTGTGCCCCCTGGGTAATGCAGCTTTCACCGGCAGGGTTTGCCGGGTGCAGGTGCGGCTAAACGTCTGCTTTTATAGCAGAACACGTTTGGACAACAGCGTCCTTCCTTCTGCGTGTCGACGGTCCTGACTGGCCTCAGCGCGGCATCAGTGTGCGACTCGCTGCACGTTTCCTACCTTCAAACTCCACGTAGACCTTCCAGTGGAGGTTCTGCAGGTGTCGGCGGAGCTTGTGGCTGTAGCAGGCTTTGAACTTCTCCTCGGGACACAGCGGACACGACTTACGTCCCGCTGAGGAGCGAAAGCACAGCATCACGACGGCTGCAACCAGCACATACGGTCATCATGCATTCAGTTGCAGATTATTTGAGGTATCAAACAAACGCCATCAGCTGACTGACTTAAAATGACTTAAAACTGTTTTTCAACGATCAAAGCAGTTTCTGATTCACTTCCTGCCGCTCGACTTATTGATTTCGTTGTGTCCTCCGATTCCTCCTCATGTCATCTAACTTCCTTCATCACAGCGAGCAACAGAACGGTGAAGATTCACTGACCGCCATTGAGGTCAAGCAGCATCTCCAGGCCCTCCAGTTTAGTCTGGATGGAGACGTGTCTCTCTGTTGTAGAAGAGCAGAAAACTCGTTAGATTTTATCCGGCGACTGTAAAGAAAGGTTATATTCCGCTGTGCCCTCAGTAAAGTCTGTGAGCAGAGCATCACTGACCTGCCCACCAATCGATGCAGAGAAACAGCTGTTATTAAATTACCGATAGTTGTGGTGGAGGGTTTGGCGTCGCTGTCGGCAGCAGCTTCATCCTTCGCCGTCTGCTCTGCAGCCTCTTCTCCATCGCCGCCTTCACAGACAGAGAGCAGGGAGACAATGAGTCATCACAGGAAGTTCAGCTTCAGGAGAGTCCTGCTTTGGACTGTGCCTGCACTGCCTCACATGGCCACATGGCTGAACGACGTGCACAGCCAACGGGACACGAGTCGCAGTTTTAGTTCCAGTGGTTCATCTTTGCATCTCATTTTGACTGATGTGATTTGGCTGCGACCTGGTTTGTCTGACACAAAGATACTCGGCTCGCTGTGACGTGAAACTCAGAAACTCAGAAGCTCCAACTGGGGGACGTTTGGCACCTTTGCTTGATAAATGACTTTAACAGCCGTCCATCAAAATAATAACAGGCAGGACGTACAGAGAAAACCTGTAATAATAATAATAATATAATATATTTAATAATATAATAATATTTTAAATATAAAGTGACAGCTGATACAGAAGCAAAGCAGCTTTACATAGAAGCTTGTTCTTCCTGTAGGCAAAGAAAAGCTCTGCATCCAACAGAACTGGCTTTATGTGCTATTATTATGTAATAGATGATAATTATCATCTATTACATAATAATAGCATATAACAGCATATAAAGCCAGAATTCTGTGAAACCAGATCAACTGTCTCTGCTGCAAAAAGCAACACCTTCACAGCAACACCGGCCCTGTTTCGGCGCTAGAAGCCACTTAACGGTTCTAATCTAACGTTGTTTGGGCTCTAAAGGCCGGTTCTGCCGTTAAAGGTTCTCCCGGGTGTCTTTGGTTCCCGCCGGGACAGCTGACGTCCAAACCGAGCGGCCCTGTAGTGCAGCTCCGCGGTGAGGCCGTGTCATCAGAACCGGAGCGCAGCCCGGAGCGAACACTGCGAGACCGGGTCCGCGGAGAGCAGCTCTGCCTGCAGGACAGCTGCTCGGCAGGAATTAGCCGGAGCCCCTTTTGCCGCTGGTGGTGTTGACTGTTTAGGGCCCACGGCGGAGCTCCGCGGTGAGGCCCTCGCTCACTTCAGCGCTTGCAAACTCAAAATTGTCCGCGAAGTCGCCGCGCAGCGCCGACGGCGGCTGAACTACCGTTTGGTCTCCGCTTCACGGCCCCGCGTTCAGCGTTCAGGCGACAAAACGGCTGCAGTCTGCTTACGTTGGACAGCGACGTCCTCCTGGTGTAGCTGAGCAGCGTCTTCCTGTCTGAGCTCCGCCATTGTTGACGGCAGCAGCGTACGCAGGCAGCGCAGGCTACGTAAACGGCGCAGGCGTTAAACGTACGTGGCTACTGAGTCTCTTTACCGGGGAAATGAAACCGAAAAGTCCAATTAAAACTGTTCTAACAGCTACATCATGATGGAATGTGACCGCTGCTGTTTTCAGTTCAACTGAGAGACTCAAGTCTATATTGACTCGTTCTTCATTGTTATTTATTTTATTGTATATGTCAGTCAACCTGGTTGGTTTGCCTATAAAGGTAATTTAATAATTCAATGTTGCTATTGTAACCTGCTTACAGATGTCGCTACATATCACTGTGTTATCATACTTCTGTAAAGACTTTAATTATTTGATCATTTTGAATAATTATTTTATTTAATGACTGATATTGATACTGATGGAGGGTCTAATGTAGGAGACACACACACACACACACACGCACACACACACTCTCTCACACACACTCACACACACACACACACACACTCACACACACACTCTCACACACACACTCACACACACACACACACACACACACACACACACACTCTCACACACACACACACACACACACACACTCACACACACACTCTCACACACACACACACACACACACACACACACACACACACACACACACACACACACACACACACAC